>VXBI01014245.1:1294525-1440873 GCA_013397375.1 Toxostoma redivivum
AAAAAACCCCCCCCCCCAAAAAAAAAAAAAAACAACCTGACAGGGCACTTAGTGACTGGTGGAAAATTAATTTGGGTCACTCTACAGTACAGTACAGTTGCCATGGCAACTGCATGCCAAATGTAGTAGGCATGCTCTTCATCAATGCTAATATAACATCAGCTATTCTTCCCGAATTTCTAATCAATGTAAAACAAAGCACATTTCATAACTAGATATATATTAAAATAAAACTTGTATCACCATACATTTCCTCTCTGTCAAGGAAGAAATATCATCGCCTCTTTCTTGTGCATACAGTAATCTGTCACATCATCTTAATTTCTTGAGAAAATTTCAACACCTAAATGTCACAGAAAAAATAAGCACATCTGACTAGAAGTAGTGGGGGAAGGGTCAACCTGAAGGAAGTTTTTTTTTCCTGGATGCATGAATTTAATACCTGTGTTTTTTTACAGTAAAGCTCTGAGATAAAATCTAAATTCAGTAACACCAGTTTAAACCAAAACAAGTCTCCTGGCTTTACACAAGTAAGACAACTTTATCTGACCTCTTCAAGTATTTTACTATCTGACCTCAAAAAGACACACTTTTGACCAGATGTGGTAGGAAGCTAATGCCTGGAGCAAAGAGCAGCTTTTACACATGCATACCAAATCTCTTAGCTTCCTTTGTTATTCTGATTATTATTTAAGGTGAACTTTTGCTGCTTTAGAGCCTATTCTAATTCTTAAAACTTAAACATAGTTGAGCATTTTAAGACCTTTCTGTCAGCTACAATTACATCACAGAATCAAAAATGCTTGAGCTATGAAAAAATTAGAAATCATAGTTTTTCTCCTAGACAATATGACAGATTTAGTTTTAGATCTTACTCCAAAGATAGCAGAAAGTAGTATATTTATTTATATAAATATATACAAATAAAGAAATCCTTGATACTACACAAATCACCACTCCAAAACCAGAGGATATCTCACTCCTCACGAAAAAAGAAATTTATTTCCTCATTCCCACTAACTATATCATACAAGTATACAGACCAACGTAAGACCATTTCACTGGCATTTTACTTATCACAGTATGGCTACACACCCCAGCAGGCTAGTTAAAACAGACTTTTGCAAAAGATTACGATCTTTTAAGCCTCTTAGAACATAAACTGAGACACCAGAACGCTGTAATGGTGGGTTAGCATGAAAGATTCTAGTGATGATGGGGCTTGTTCAGCATTTATGCTACTTCAAAATATCACTGCACTGAAGGCAGCTGTGTCACTTTATGTTTCACACAGCCTGAATGTGATTTTGGGATCTGGTAGCTTCCTTCAAGACAAGTTTGTAGAGTACACATTTGATTGAATCAGAAAGAGATGATTTTTAAAATGGATCTCCATCTTCTCTTGATTGCCTCAAACTAAAACCCTCGTTTTGAACTGTAAAGTCACCAAATGGCTCAAGTTGATATTGATACTTGAAACCTGTATTCAAAGCTTTGTATTTGACAGAGCTACAAACTACAAAGCTGAAACAGGACATAACTCTCTTTGGTGTTAGACCAGGCATCAATATGCCCCCATATTACAAAACAGGTTCAAGGGTTTTCATCTGGATTAAAAAGTAAGAGTCCCAGTAGCAATTCCAAGTATGCTATTAAGACACAGCTAAATGAAGTGTTGAGGTTTTTATTTATTTTATAGGAGGTTGAACACCAACACCTCAAAAGGTATTAATTTCCAAGTAAAATAATGAAAAGTCTATAGTTCCTCCTAATTCTTGAGGGCCAGAGAGCAACTACAAGATTTAGTTTCCTCCTTTTTGAATACAGATAACAAGACAACTATTTCAACTTTTCACCTCTTTCAAGTAAGTTGGTTATTCAATAAAGAGAATGTCATCAACAGACTTGCAGAACTTGCCCTAGTATTAAAACAGTGCATTTCAGTGCTAAGTTTGTTGTATTTATTCTTTATTACACACTAAGAGGGGAGAAGATTTTGTAGCTGTATTGCAGATCTGCCATCATCTAAAAATAGATATGCACCACAAAGGATTGTAAATAAAAATTGAGTTGGATATTTAATATCAAACATCTATTAGCTGTCTACAATATATTTGCATCTAAAAATGGTTTAATTTTTGTGTGTTTCACCCCCTTAAAAATACTCATTGAGTCAGTACCCACTTGATAAAGAAAGAACAGACTGCAGACTGCACACAACTCAGAGCTTAAGAGAGTCAGGATGTTATTCTAAATCCCAATTTCAAACTTAGATTGCCATCCTCTTAAGAAGAAGAATACTGGTGAAACAAATGTGGTTTTTTTGAAAAAAATACCCAGTTGAAGACAAAAACCTAAGATATAAAAATAAAGAGGCAAAACAAATTATGTAAGCAACTTCTAGTGAAACAGATGCCAAGTGGTCATGGCTGATATACTTCACTTAGGTTTTGAATTACTTGGATGACAGTTTGCATGAAAAAGGTGGTATTGTCTACAATGAGATTATTGTCCAAGTAGATGTCTTTCAAGGCTGTTTAATTATTTCATAACCACAATAGTTTGGCTTTTTAGGTTAAGTAAATAATGTTTTGAGCTCAGAGAAGCTGAGAACAGTTTCAATTCAATGAGTTATTTATGAGTATGAGAGTTTTCTAAATGCACAAAAAGATATCCCCTGAACCTGTCATTATGGGCCCTTGCAAGAAAAATCACCAGTAGAGATTAAAGTTTCATTTCTGGATTCTCTAATAATCCTCTAACAATTCCTCATACATTCCTTGTTTTATGGCAAGGAGATGCATATCCAAGTATTCTAAGTTATGTGTTTACCACATACGGAACTACAAACAGCTAGGAAATCCAGATTCATGGTTTAGCTGGCAAGAATAATGATCTGAAAAACAAAAAGGCCCTCTTCTTTCCACAGAACAGTTTTTAGTATTCAGATTTAAAACTCAATTTAGCTAACCCAGCTAACTGGAAATCATTCACAGGCAGTATTGCTGTCCTATCCCCTAAATAACCAAAATCCTATGCTCTTCATTGGAGGTGCTTTCCAAATCCTCTTTGTTGAAGCTGTTATGTTTCCACACTGAAGCACTGAGGAGTTGAAATTAAATTCAAGTCCTCCATGGCAACAGTATAATTTGAGACTATGTCTGTCATATTTTATGTGAACCTTCTTACAATTAAGCAATTTATATAAGAGACCCAGGAAGGATGTTGCACTCTAAGTTAACAGGCACCTTCAGACAAGGAAGGGAAAAAAAAAAAACAAGTCTTGAAATCCTATCAAGTTTTAGTCTTGGCACTAGTGAATACTTCAGCATCTGAGGTGAGTAAGATTAGGACCAGAAGCACAACATAAGGAGCTGAGGGAACATGAGCATTAGAAATTCAAGCTCTCAGAGACTTCTGCCATATGCAGGGTTTGAGGCAGTTGAGCAGAATTTGATGGTCTAAATTTGAGTTGCAGGCAAAGATATTAAAACCCCTTAACAAATATCTTATAGATTTTGATGAAATGAGGAATTTTTTTGTGTACTGCAGAGACTCTAAGAGAATGAATGTCAGTATTTCAGAGGGCTGATGTGAAAATAAGTATAGTACACCTTATATAGTGCTCATTGATTTGGTCAGAGGGGATATTCAGGATTAATGAGCTGTCTAGAAAAATAACTAATGACTGAGAGGTTTTAACTGGAAGCAGCATGTATTTTTGAGTAAATCCCTTTTAGTGATTCAGAAGACAAAACTTTAGAAGGAAGAAATAGAATCCAAACATAACGGATATATTGCCCAAGTGTTAAGCACTATTTTCAAGATCTCAGGACAAGTTTAGCATATGCAATGTATCCAATCACTAAGTCACAGATTCTTTCTGATGAAAGTGAATAAATCAAACAGCAAAGTTCCACCATAAATCTAGTGCAAGACTTGTAGCTCAACTGGCATTGTTTTCATTTAAGCAGTGGAAAAGGTGACATGCAAACCCTAAGAAACATCCAGATGTTTCACATTATTCCATTCAATTTGCTCCATACAGTGCTTTAAGCTCTACATGAAACAAGGAAAACTTCATTGTGCTCAGCACAGCATCTTTTCCATATTATCTTACATATTGGGGAGATGGTTAATAATTTAAGCACACAGAGCAATTAAGTGCTTAAACTGGGAACTGAGTGAGTGTCTGGTAGGGCCTTACTTACCTGATGCCAGGTAAGAGTCAGATATAGCTCATCCCATTCCTTTGTTTCTAGCTGGAACTTCCATAGCCAGAACCACCTCTACAGTCACTAGCTGAAAACATTTGACATTCCTCACCAGCAGTAGTCCCCAAAACCTCAAGATCCTGCACTGTATCACTTATTCAGACAACTAGCTTGAAAACTGGAAGAAGAATGAATGTGTTCATTATATTTACATAATTAGTGACCTTATTAACATGGCCCTTCAGACATTAGATCCTTATCTTTACTCTTCTTCTTCCCCAATTCATAGCATAAGCTACTTAGCATAATTATAGTTTAGCATAGTTGTAAAATCCTAACTCCACTGTAGTTCGAGGCCTGCTGGCACACAGATTATGGGTTTCCATTCCAGAGCAAAAAACCTGGTGATAAAAAGCTAACCTGGACTGACACCTGCCAAGAGAGATCCCTGAATCAGAGTTCAGATAAACAACCATTCATTTTTAAACAAAACCTTAGCATCATTGTGTATTGGGGAAGCACAATTCCTCCCCCACCATTTTAATTCTATAATAATAATTGTAATAATATAGATAAATACATATCACAGATGCTAAATTCTATATGAAAGCAACCATAAAAGATACCCTTACATATAAAAGCCATCAATAATAATAAAATACTTTTTAAAAAAAGACTGTCAGGTTTCTATTAAACAATCAACACTATTTAATGGCATATTAATAATTTATACCTATTCAAGAGATAGAAAAAAAGAATGTTATAAATACTTTGTGATCAGCAAGCCTAACATGAACCTGCCTCAGTTTCACATTGGTATAATCTCTTGAATTTTACAGCTACAAACAACGGAGGAAATAAAGAGAGCACATTTGTTCAACATTTGACAAGTGATTAAATATATGTATACAGGAAGTATTTAAAAAACAGAGGACACTACACTGGCTTGCAATATCAGTCACAACTAGACTCAATTTAGAGGGTCGTGTAAAAACATCTGGGCCAAAAGCTTCAAATCAAATAAATGTAACAATCAAATAAATTTAAAGTGGGTTTATCAAAGACATATAACCAACTGAATATAATAGTTGTTAACAGGAGAATTCTTATCACTACAAGTGATGTCAAGAATGTATAGCAAACAAAATTTCTGCAGTTGTGTCCTCCATATTAAATCAAGTTATTATCAAAGATCATTCAAACACTTAAGATTAAAATCTTACTAGTTTTTGCATTATTTACACAACTATGTAAGACAGATCAGTTGCACAGACTTACTGCCTTAAGAGGTCATTAATAAGCAGAAAGTAAAAGAAAAAGAGAGAGGTTTATTTAAATGTCATATTACTGAAAGGACTACAGGTAAATTTTCACAGCAGTCAATATCAGTCTCATATGATAATAAAACAGGCCATTTCAAGCAGTTAAAACTACACACATTTGAAACACACCTGCTCTGCATAACTACTGTGTGTAGTAGTCTCAGTTAGGAGAGTTAAAGAAAGAATTCATAGACTTCAAAAGCAGGAACAAAAGCGTTGAACTTCAGAAACAACAGCAATTCCAGAAAATATTCTGAAATAACTCTTCATCTCCACACCTGAATCCTATTTTCCTAATAAAACATATGTCTGCTCACATTAAAAGGTTTATTGGGTAGTGCCTGTGACACCAAAATCCATCATGAACTGTAGAAATGGCAGGTTCAGCTACCTTAAAGTTGGTATTTCAGATTAGAGGGATGCTTTTCAGGTACCTCTTACAGTAATTCCTGTACACAGGTCCCCAGGAACCACAAAAGACATTCCTCTGAATTAAACTGAAAACTCTGCTCCAGGGTTGCCTCTAACAGGTCACAGGAACAAAGGGCCCCCAGTACACTGGGTCACTGAAGTTTGTCAAAGATTTTAGCAGGTGAGATCACTGAACCTGTATGCTGCACATGCAAGGTCATTAGGTCTGATTGCTCTGCTCTCCAGCTCCCCACATATTTATCCACACTGCCTGGGAATGGTGGCAGTTAAGGAGGGGTTTGGAGACTCAACCAGCTTCTGCAGGAAGGAGCCTATTTATTACATATATTACAAATATATTACAAATATTACAAAACTGCACGAGGGAAATAGCCACAATCATGCATTTTCATCCTTACCAGCAAAATTGTTTTATTTCTGCTTGCCTCACTAAGAACACAAAAGCTGGATTGGTATTATTTGCTCACTGGATTACAAAATAATCAGGGGATATGATTGTTATGTTTGGTACTGTAAATCCTAAACATACAAATTATCAGAACATTCAGATGATCTTTATGTTTACAATTGGCTGTGGATAATGCAACTTTATAGTAATAGCACCAAATTGAATAGTGCCAAACCCAGCAGATATAGTACTTCAGCTACAAAAATGCATGAGCATTAAGAGGAAAAAGAGAAAATTATTTGAAAGAAAATTTGAAATAGTACTTCAGCAATCATTGAGTCTTCGTATTTAAATACATTACTTTGTCTGGAAATAACTTTGTGCTGACATACAACAAGCTCCTGTTTAATCTGCAAGATAAATATGCTAGTTTAATACATTTATAAAGTATAAATGAGAAAGTGTACTGTAAATACATATTTATTTATAAACACACAGGAGGCAGTTTATGCCACTGCAAACTGCATTTATCTGCTGACTCAAATGTTTTACTTGCTGAGTAGAACATAACTGTGTTGCACAGGTTGCACTATCAGTGTAACACCACAACTTGAGCTAAGAAAGCCTTTTCCAATCAAAGAACCCACAAATGCCATTTGCACTTGATGCTGAGGGCAGAGCAGATCAGTCACATGTGAGTAAGTCTGAATAAGATAGGAGATGAAGCAAAACAAAAATCTGCTCATACCATATTAGCAGAATTTGATTCCTCAGGTGTTTACAAAAGGTAACAATCTGTACAGAAGTGAAAACCTTCTATCCAGAAATTCAGCTAGTGATGACACAGGATTAAGAGCTGCTCTATTTACTTCCACATATCACCAATGTGCAAGAATGTGCTGCTGAAGAATGGCTTGATTTGCCTGACCAGACAGTCGTGTTTTTAAATTTCTGTATTTGCTCCCTCCGAAATTTGTGTTTGATTTTATTCAGAAAACTAGTCTATTAAATGTAATCTAACAGCAAATACACTCCATTTAGGAATCTGGAGCCCAATTCTATATTCTCTAGACAAAAAAACTAAAACCAAAACAAAACACCCCCCCAAAAAAAAAATCCAAAACAAACAACAACAACAACAAAACAAAACAAAACAAAACAAAACAAAAAAAAATCCAAAACAAACAACAACAAAACAAAACAAAACAAAACAAAACAAACAAAAAAAAAACACAACAAAAGAAAACCACCAAAAAACAACCAAACAAAAAACCCCAACCATATCCCATTTATTTTTCTGCTTAAACTGGGGGAAGAAGAGCTGTTTATGCAGCCCATATCTGTTAAAATAATGTCAAATAACTGACCTTGCATTTGACTTTCTTCCACATGCTGACTCAAACTTTCACACAAAATACAGGATTGCAATTTAAATCCTCTTATTCACAGGCTATTAAAATTTAACACAAAATTTTCACAGTCTATTATCAATTCTGGAGCCACTAGGACTACAGAAATCTCACTAAGTTTGAGAACTTTTGCCAGGGATTTCTGATATAATTCAATAGACCTGTAAAGCAACAGTGATTCTTCCTTCAAGTTTCCTCCTTCCAGTGACTGTCGCCTTCATGTTTAGCTGTTCATAAAATGTTCCAGAGCCTCCACATCCTTCAGTTTTCACACAATATCTTTTGCTTTCAAATATCTTCAGGGCTTCCCCCCAGTTTTGCATTCCTTTCCTTTCTTCTTGATTTAATATCCTGATAAGTATTATCAGAAGAGGCTCCCAAATTTCACCAAAAAAGGGCTTATTAACTACTGCTGGTCGCATATTGATATTTTAGGCAAAAGGGAAGGTTTCCAAAATAACCTAAAAAACTATATCCATGTCAGTTGGGTGGTGCAAATGGGACATGCTCCCACTTGTTTATCTGTGTTATACATCCCTCCTCTCTCCCCAGCTCCAGTACTTAGATTCTAAGTGCCTCCAAGGTATAGACAACAAAATGCTCCAGTTTCACACTGCCACCAGAGCAAACCAAATTTCCTCTTTGCAGTCCATGGCACCATAACATGCCTTCTGTCCCATCACACTAAGAGAATGTCACTGCACAAATCCATGCTGCTCACTTATGTTTCTACCAATCCATATCAGGAAAGAGAGGAGGAAGGTAACAAGGACAATCAAACCCATAAGACTTTTTTAAGAGGAAAAATTTCATAGATTAGGACTGCTCAGTTGAAACAGTGCTGACCACAGCAGGATATTACGTAAAGCTACAAAGTCACATTCAAAATGGGAAAGTGGTCAAACAACCTCATGCTGTTCACAATTTTTCCCCAATACAAACACACAAGGCACTTGAATGAAGCATAAACAAGAACAAAGCAAGAAATAATTCTTCACACAGTCCACAGTTAAGGTGTGAGTAAGCCACTTTATTTCAAAGATGGACTAGAAAATCAAATGGAATAAAAACTCAGCAATCAAAACCAGATACCACTTGTCACTCAGGAAGCTACGAGCCACAGACAGTTAAAATAACCTTGAGCAGTCTTACTTCATGCTTACCTGCACTGATGCTCTTTCTGGAATTATCCAGGAATAGGTGCCAGGCAGAAGAGACTCATAAACCATGTGAGCATTGTTTTGTGTGTCAGTTATTCCACTTGAATTAACCCAAAGCCACACCCAGCACTATTTATAAAACACCTGATACCCTCCTTAAAAACCACTGCTGTCCTCATACCTGGTAAAGATAATGCACCTCTAAGTCCAATCACTATAAAGGAAAGCATTTTGCACATCCCCAGCTGAAATGTATAGAATCCTGAGCTGGTTACAGCTGGTAGGAAGCTGCCTCTCAGGCACTGGGGATGAACCATAGGAAAAGGAGAGAATACGGAATAATTTCCTTGGTGTTTTGTCTTAGTCATCCTTTAAATTTCATCAACAAGTAGTACTGCAAATTCCTACACATTGTGCTATAACTTGATGAGAGGAATGGAAAGTACAAAGACACCTACTCCAATTGCTGACAATACACATATACTACAACATACTGTCAACTATTTTATGACTATTTACAACTACAAGAGGAGCCAGAGAGAGAAACTGACAAATGAAACTGGTTACTATGGAAGATTTGCCCAAAACTTTTACATTACAACCCACAAGGCAATTTTAAGGTTGTTTTGTTTTTTGTTTTTTTTTTTTTGGTTGGTTGTGTTTTTTTCTGTGTTGGTGTGTGTCTGGTTTGAGAGGTGGTTCTTTTTGTGGTTTTTTGTTTGTTTGTTTGTTTGTTTGTTTGGGTTTTTTTGGTTTTTTTTTGTTTGTTTGTTTGTTTGTTTTTTCCCCAAAATAACATAGATCTCCAAAAGAGTTTCCACTACTAAAAGTTCAGAGCTTCCAACAGACACATTTTAGGTTGCCTGAAAAAATGCAGATAGTTCAGATAATTATGCAATTAACAAGCTAATAACAGAATAACAAATTCTCTAGGAGGGAGGAGAAGTAATGTTTAAGTTTTCAGATTTTAATGCCTGAATATGTTAACCCTGTTTTAGATTAAGTTGCAATGATCTTGAATAAAGCAGCCTTTTGGAATTTTTTAAACCCAAACCAGATTCATTTACATGTTGAATCAGGCCTTTATAAATTCAAACCTGTCCAAGATTCCCCAAAATGAGCACATATGAACACCCAGTCCTGCTACACTTCAAGCTCCTGGCACACTTTTTTATTGCAGATGAAACAGACACCAAGTTTTGTTCTTCAGGAGAATAGAAATTTGAACACATCGACTCAGAGCTTCACTATCAGAGATTATTTTGGTTTTGTAGGACTGGCATAGAGAACAAAAACTTAAGCTTCCTTTCTGTCAAAACACATTAATATTAAGACAGAGCTCCAAAAGATTTGGAACATTGACACTTTGTAAAAACAGCTATCGTTTCACACAAGGGTAGATTAAAAAAAGAACAGTAGGACTGTGCCAAACAAATGTAACTCTACAGCGCTTGTTTCAAAGCCACTCAATAGATATTAGAGACCAGATTTCACTCTCCCATTCACATTCCACAGAGGCAGGTATATCCAAACCCAGAAATCACCATTTCTCTCTAAATCACACTTTGGCTACCTAAAATTGCTTGCCTTGATCAAATTGCATCAACCTCAGCAGCCGCAGCAAGCAAAGCTAATGCCAAATCCAAGGCAGTTAATTCTGTAAAAGTATTTTCAGAATATTATTAAAGTATTTCAATACATTATTAAAGTATTTTCTTTAAACTGCATCTTTTCATGGTTTGCATTTGCACTCACACCTAGGGCGAAGCTGCATCTCTGCCTCCTGCAGGTTACTTTGCATCCTCTGTGCACTGAAACCCTTTGAGAAAGCCAAGACAAGGAAGAGCAGCAGCCTACACAGACTTTGCCAAAGCTCAGTTTTAACAAGTTTAGCAAGTTTAACAAGTTTAGTTTTAGCAAGTGAGGACTTGAAGTTACCAACCCAAAGACAGGGTGCGAGTGAAATGCCCCTACCCCACACCTCAAGGACTGCAGCCCATCTCTGGGGGAAGGGGGAGAGGGGCTAAGGGTGCAGTCACAGCTACAGCCAATGCCCTGCACACACTTTCCTTTCCATGACTTTTGTATGCTGCTCCCTGACACTGCCAGGCTCAAAACTGGAATTAGCTAATGGGCCCATAACAAATTAATTCAATATTCTTCTTTTCAAGATTACTTTTGGATGAGCAGACAATTACAAGGAGCTGGAATTCAGAATGGGTTGATACTAGATCTGTGTTAACAGTTCAGAGATTTGATGAGGCATCCATTAAGGGCATGCTATTTATCAGATAAATAGATGACTGCATCCCAGGCTTGTGAACCGAAAAGAAATCTAAAGTAACGTGCATATTTGTGGGGGTTGCAATCACATTTGTTAAGGAAAAAGATACAAACAGTAAAAAAGGGATAAATGCTGTCAAGACCAGGTATGTATGCAGTTTTTAATCACAGGTATTCCTGTCTCAATTAAAAGGAAAAAAAAGCAAAAACCTAAAATGTAACATCCATATAGTAACATATTTTATTTTAGCCTAACAAAGTGACAACAGTAGAGCCCTGAACAGTTCAAGCCTTGAATTTAGAAAGCACTATTTAAAAGATGGAGATATTCTGACAAAAATCAGAATAATATTTCATGTTAATGTGCTAAGATACTGTCCACAATAGGACATGAAAACATTCCTGTCTCAAAACTCAATATTAATTTCAATTGCAAAATTGTTGCAAACCCAATATTAATTTCAATTACAGGACATACTAAAAAAAAGCTATAACATTTGTAAATTATTTCAATATTTAAATTAGATGTGAGAAATTTGTTGTTAAGTTCATTGTAGGAAAAATTAACTGAGGGTTTAATGTTCTATGTTGAAAAAGGACTTCAACAAGGTAGGTTAGGTTAGATAGATTCTTAGTAATTTTCAACAGAGAGATATTCAGCAGATGACTGGAATGCTGCACTTTTGATGCCATTTCCCTGTATGATTAGAACAAGACATAATGCTAATAGAGACAGTGGACCAGATAGGACAAGATTTGCCTATTTTCCTACTGCATTAAAATTACAGTACCATCTCTACCCAATCACTTCACAAAATAGTACAATAATTAAGATTTTTATTACTGAAACTACCCCCTTTGTCTCCCTTAATTCAACCCCGTGATGTATGTAAATAATATTGTCTCCTTTCATACATGAGAAAATAAGGCATGAGGGAAAAGAAAACTCTAAATCCAAATGTAGGAAAGAAGTGCAACACAAATATTTTGAAGAAACTGGAGTTCAGATCTGAATTGTCCAAACACAGCTTTGTATATTATTGCAGATTAACACCCCAGAATACTGACAGTGTTCTGACACTGTAAGTATAAGATAAACACACACACACCCTCCCCATCACAACAACTTTTGCATATGGGAAACAAATTAAAGTATGAAAATATTTTCTCGAGAGGCAAGGCTTTATAACCGTGGCTGCCATGCACAGTGCAGAGTGTAACATCTTGCAGAATGCAAGGGTATTTGTTGCACAGCAATTTCAGCTCTGTTGCCAGCTCGATTATCACCATACCGTGCTGGCAAGTGCAGCTTTTTCTGTGTGAGAATATCTCAGAGCAGATTTCATTGTTGCTAGGGAGCTGCACAGCTCGAGGGCCCTGAAGGAGGAACAAATGCTGTAAATTGGTGGTACCCAATCAACAGTCAATCTGTTTAAGGTCCATTACTTCTCATTACCTTTTAACCATTATTTACTTTCTATTAGTTCAGACAGGATGATTGTAAAAAGGATGGCTGAAAAGGGCCAACTCAATAGACACTTTTTCGAGCCAATCCTAATTATTTTTGGTATAATTACACCGTCCATCACGAGATAAATACAGTCTCCAGTCCAAACTGGCATTGTGTCTAACTTTGCACCAGCTATTTGTGAACATATTTGGAATGTGATGGTGGGAAGGAAGGACATGAACGCTTTCATATAGGGCTCTAAGTATTACTTTACTGTTCAGGACATGTAAACCATAAAGCCAAGGACTGTAAAACTGAGTCTTTTATATGATATTCCTAATGAAAATTCAGGGCAGGATTTTTACTGTAATGTTTTGATGATGGTATAAATTACCAGAGGAGGACTTTTCCACATCTGTACCACCTGAAAGAGATTATCAGAGTGATTTCTGAAGGATGAAGACTCTGTGATTCTGATTTCTAGTGCTGACCTCTGCCATATTAAATAGAACTATGTAAGGTTACAAATGGTTGCCTGAACTTCATGCCCAAATTTACAGCTCCCAGGTGTCTTTGCAACCTCTGTTATTCATTCATGCACTGATTTTGGTTTGCCTGGAATGACTGTACCATTGCAGCAGCCTACCATGTGTGGTGATACAACCACCCTGGCACTGCAATGAGGACTTCAGAGTTAGCCAAGTTTATCCTTTCACAGAGAGTGAAGAATGGGACTGGGGAAGGAAGGGGAATTGTATATCCTATTGTATACTGATTTGTGTATTCTATTGTATACTCTTGAGGAGGCTTGCTGGAAGATACAATTCAAAGCACTGATCTCTCACATTCAAACTACCTCATTGTGGTAGGTATCAGCCATCATTAGTCAGTGAAGTTTCAGGGAAGAGAGAGTCTTCTTCCCAGAAACATCTCTTAATCTCTGCATGGAAGAAAAAAACAAAACAACCCAGGATTCAAATCTAAGCTGCCTATGTGTCTTATTTACAGGCAACTTTAATATATTTTCTTCATTTGTTTGTGCAGCAGAACCTTCTTAAATGGCTGATGAAACTCATTTGTTCTGACACTGATGGGATCTGGGATATGAGGTGCCTCAACTATTGGCAGATCAAATTGTTAGATCTGCATTCTGCAAAATCGCCCCACTTCATTCTGAATTTCTCAAACCACTAATACCTTTAAATTTAAAGTTTAGTCTCAACTTATATTTTCTATGAGAATTTTTATATGCTTGGATTTCATAATATATATGAGCTGCATTTTGTGTCTGATTCAAATGTACTTTATGTAAGATTTAGCTATTAATGCCTCATTATCAGCTTTTGTTCTTGCCTTCTTATACTAGAACACTTCCATTTCTGAAATGTTATTAATATTTTAGTGCCTAATTGTACGTGCATTTTCATTTATTGGCATCAGTTTGTGAAGGTGTTACTGGAATTGTGCTCTTCATCCCATGGTATTCTCGGCACAAGTAACTTTGCATGGAACCTCTCTGCAGTGCATTAAATCTTTAACAAAGATGAAGTCATTTTCAGACACATGACTTCAAAGTATTTCTTTTTAACCTTTGTCCCTCTCTTCACAAATCATCTCCTGCAAAAATTACCACTTAAAAATCTTCAACTGTTTTTCACCAGGGTAATAATACATTAAAAATGCAATCTACTTTCCTTTTAGTAAACCTGGTTAGTGCCCTAAGGAACTTGAAGTTTTACTGCAAAGCACATGAACACACATGCACAGAAGATAAACACAGAAGATAACTACAGATCAATGAAGTGTTGCCCTGTGTGTCTATGCTCCTTTTAAGATTTGAGCAGTAAATGCCAAGCACAAATTCAGATTGTCATTAACCCATTTTCTGCTCCAGGAGTGTGATCTTAATAAAAGTTTGCTCTTGTTTGAATTCACAGCTAATGATTGATAATATAAGTGATATATAAGAGCAAAGGGAGTGTGAATTGATCTGACTACAGAGAAACTGCATAGATTTTGCACAGTATTTTCAACATGAAAAATATTTTAAATGTAAACAGATTTAGGAATTGCTCTGCAGAAAGCCATCTTCTTTATTTATGACAAAGAGTCTGCAGATTCCAGCTCTTTCATTCCCTCTGTCAATGCAACACATGAGTTATCTGCTGTCACTGTGAGTGCTCACCAATTAATCTTCAGCTGCAGCCCTCTTCTAGAACATGTCACTGCTGTGATTTTGTTTCCCTCAGATGGCTTTCCTGTTATTATGCTCTTACATTTGGATTTATATCTTAATTACATGTTAATATTTCTCTACAAGGAAGGGGGTGAATCAATCTCATGAATTAATAGTGAACAGAGTGATAATCCAGGAAGGATAATGCATTGATAGAAGTGCTCTCATGGGATGTATTCGACAAGATTGAAAACAACAGCTCACAAAGAAGTGCACTGGTTAGAAGTGATTGAAGAGGCATGAAAGTTGAAGATGGACAGAACAGGCCAAAGATGGCAAAGTTTACTTAAACTGGAAGAAGCATATTAATATTATTAATATATTTATATTAATTAATTTGAAATTTTGAAAAAGTTAAGGTGATGTCATTAAAACCTACTTAAAATATTTAGCAATAATTATGGATGCATCTTTTCCCAGAATACTTTTCATTTACCTTGGCATATACTACAGGTGATATAAAGGATCATTTCCAATCACTTGCAATTAAAGAAGAAGGCTTTTCCAAATTTTGCTGTATGCAACTAAATAACTTCACTTCTGCTTTCCTGCCATCAAGAGCCATAATCAGAACTAAACTGAACTACTAAGTGGTCAGAAAAAAATTGTAGGGTGAACAAAAAATAAAACAGAACAAGCATGACACAGACCAAAATCCATATACTCATGGTAGAATTTCCCTCTAATTGGAAACATGTAGATAAACTTCCATTTAAAACAGACTTGGAAAAAATAGTCAAATTGGAAAAAAGAAACTTTGCTTAAACACTGTTCTATTTTCATAGATATCTTCTTTAATTGTTGAGATAACCATGAAGGTTTTTTATTTCAATTTTTTTTTTTTTTGCAGATCAAAACTTCTCAGCATTGTTTTGCCTTTTGTTTCCATAAAAGGCCAAGATTGTCCTAGAAGCTTCAGTAAATTAAGGAGGAACTGGCAGATGGTTTGTGAATACAAGCAGTTTTGCAAAACAAGCTTCATTGAAAATTTACTTTCAAGCAACTGCTCCCAACTCCAATTAATCTCCTGTGAAAAATAAGGAGATAATGCTTTCATGCTTTTTATTCCAAATATGGCTTATAAAAGAGACAGAAAAAAATAAATTACTTAGAACCAAGCACTCTAAATAAAAAGTGTATCTCTTAGGTAAAAAATGATAATGTATTTGTAAAGAAATCTGAAAACATCCTACAATCATTAGGAAAAAAAAAAAAGAACCAAATATGTTGTGGAAGACAGTGAATACTGTCATTAGGGCTGTAATTCTATTATTATACGTGCTTAGAATTATTTCTGAATAACTACAGATGAGGCAATAACAGGAATTTCAGCTTGTGCTGAGATCCAAATCAATTTAGATATCTGATATTTCTACACTGAAAAAACTATTACAGGAGAGTCGACTTAGTTTTGTTTCTTATGATTTAAACAGAATTTATCTGACTTTAATCTACTCCTACATTTAAATAGTAGTAATTTTCTATATCTAAACCATCTAAAAGCTTCCAAAGCACAGACACTGTGATTGTCATAAAGAGATTTTTAGATTTTAGCTAGAAATACAGAAATCAAAGCTAGATTTTCTTCTCTGGTAATGGTATCATATTTCTTGTTACTTATTCCTGATACAGTTTTTTGTTGTTTTTTTTCCAATAATGAGCTTGCTATTGATATACTTTCTTCTCCATATTTGCATTTTTAAAACAGTAATGAATTAGAGCAGCAAAGGCAAAAAAGATTACTTTTATCTGTTAATTGTACTTGTTGTAGCTTGAGTTTATGCAAGGGCATCAAAAGACCAACTGAAAACTTTTAGTTCAAATCTCTTCCAGTTGCAGCGTACTTTGCCCATTTCCATTATTTAAAATCTGCATCATTAAACCTCTAGCACGAAAAAGAAGCGTACAATTTTTAAGATGTTTAAAATGAGATATCATGTATGGTGTCTGTGCACTCTCATTTGTTTTCATATTTTGAAATAGTTCCACAGTTCTTTCTAGAAGAGTCCCTTGACATAAGGCCTGAAGAAAGCCCACAGACTAAAAGGTTCCTCATATGTGCAAACAATATGTTTTCTGAAAGGCCCACAAATGAGAAATCTTTAGGCTATTTATTAGTTTATTAAATATGCTATTCATTTATGTTATTGTTAGTATTCTCAGGAAAAAATGTTTAGCTCAGAATATTGCCCAGTAACCCAGGAGTTGATGAAAAAACAGAATTCAATGACACTCTTCTAGTATCAGCTAGGAAGAAGAAATACATGTTGAGTAACTAAAGTTAGTACCAGAGCGGAGCTAAAAGCACAAAGTACTATTAAAATTATCAACCTTAAATCAACAGAATTTTTTGAATAAGTATTGGGCTCCAAAGACCTCTCTCTCTAGTTCTTTCAAAACCCCAGTCAAAGGTCTGGACTCCCATTTAAATGGGATATGTATGCAGGAAATTTAATAAGTCATCAGAGACTTATTGTCGTCACCATCATCATCTGCAGCTCAATTACTGAGTCACATAAAGAACTACATCCCATTTCCAAAGCTTTCAGTCTTGTTTTTTGGTTTTTGTTTTTATTTTTCACGATTTATTTTCCAATTCTTTTGGTGACCAGCTTCATTATGTCCCTTAAGTGTTACTTGGGCTCAGAATTTAAACTTTCTAGCTCAGGTATAAATAGGAAGTTTCAGTTAAGCATATTTTAGAATTATTTTAATGATGCCAGCAAAGAGGTTTTTTGTCTTTTGGAAAGAATTTTCCCCCTCATTCTCAATTTATTTATATGCTATCTAAGACTTTTGCTTATAGTAGTTACACATCTTGTATACTGAAGATTTCTTACACTTTATAAAAGTGTTTCCATCTACCACAAGGCCCCACTTAATGCTATGGTCAGTAACAGCATATATTTCACATGATTATTAATTGGTAGAAATACCATGTAAGCTTGGATTTTCCAAGATTTTTGCAGTAGATTCTGCAGTGTAGCTTTAATCTTTAATCCACCGTCTAAATTCACAGAGATTTGGGTGGAATAAAGAAAAACAAAAGAGGCAATCCACATGACTTTTTCTTTCTCTCCCCTTTTCTCCCACTGGAGTCATGCATCCACCAGAGGGCAATGCTGCCGCTGAGAAGCAGCTGATTCCTAAAAATTCAGAACTGAACTTCATCAAAGCACTTAGAGAAATTACATGAGTAACCAGAGACAGAGAAATCTAGCAGTACATTAGACTGATTTTTGAATGGGGCAAAGGGAACTGTTGGACAGGATCTTACCCAGAATAAAGAGATGTGAGTAAAGCTGTGAGACAGAGTGGAAATTGGAGAGAAGAAAGCACATCTTACCTAAAAAATTTTACCTTTGTTGACAATAGAGATTAATATATTTGAGAGAAGAGCTCTAATTCAAATTCTGGCAGCTTACCATGATCCAAGATATCAGTGGGATGTGAAGCTTCCCCATTTCACTCAGCTTTGGTTGCTGCACTCTACTTCCTATCAACAATGCCCAAAAAAGTCATTGCTGCCTGCCAGAGTAGCTACAAATTAGCTGATAGTCTTAATATGGATTTTATTTAGAGTCAGAATGATAAAACTTTGCAGCCTCAAGCTGGCACTCCTCTTGGCAGCTGTGAATGCACCTGATAAATACAGAAAGCAGCTCACCTCCATAAATACAGAAATTATTCAAGCTTGCAGGAATCATGGCAAAAGATGAAGCACTCGAGCTACACCAGCTACAGCAGCATGAGAAATCTTTCATTAAAAACCCAGGAAACTCGAAAGAGAATCAGTGACTCTCATTTAACTTCTCCACACTTCCAGGACTGCAGCTTTGAAAGGCCAGAGTTACATCCCAACCTGACAGGCTGACACTGCTTTGTCAGTAGAGCAGCATTGACTGCAGTGGTTTGCAACCAGGTGTGAAAGTGCTAATGGCAGTTTTCATCACAGCTCACCTCTCAGACTTTAAAAACCTTACAGTTCTCTCCTCTTATAACAAAAGGAAGAAAAATCCACCGATTCCTTTTTTTTTTTTTTTTTCTTTCACAGAGAAGTGGCTGGTTAGGATTCCAAAACAGCTTTATGCAAACTTTTTGTTTGGCCTCTAATTAGAGTACCTTAGAACCACAAGCATTTTAACTTTCAGCTAACTACAAACTTCCCAGATCCAAAGATGTCTTTTTATCCTTCCATTAGTCTAACAGGGCAGGAGCTTACTGAAAATGTAGAGGCTTTTCAAGTTTAGTTTAAAATGTTCTAGGTGCATCATCAGAAAATTGCTACCTAGCAATTCTATTCTGTAAGACTAATCAGAAAATCTTTAAATTAGTCTCTTGACAAATAAACATTCTGTTGTACAACAGAATGTAAGCCAGACAGCTGAAGGGGAGACCACGATTGGTTTGTAATGTTTGTATTCAGGATTTATTAAGCAGAGGGATATGTGTTATGAGTAACAAATGGTGGCATTCCCAATCCTTGTGTCCCTGCAACTGCACAGTGATTAGTCCTGTAACAAACCTCTTCATATCCTTTTCAGATGAGTGTGTCTTCTTGACACAGAACCTTGGGGATAAACGCGTTGCCCTGGTCTTGGAGTGTAGGCCAGGCCACACATTCCAAGGATTCAGCGTGGTTAGGTTGCTACTTGTTATAGCAGACTTAACATCTCATTTTTGGGCTGCCAAATCATATCCTAGTTAACAGCAAAACAAAACAAAAAACACCCACTCACACCTTCTTTACAGATGCTTGTTTTCCAGTGTCCCAAAAACCTATTTAATTCCACTGAATATGCAGTCTGATGGAAACCTCTCTGAAAAATACAATTAAACTCCATGAAAAAAATAGCTATCTGTAATGAACTGAACATGAGGGGACCGATACTTTAACAGAATTGAAAAACACAAAACTGATCAACAAACCTGGCACATGAAATGCAACTGAAATGAGCTTCTCAGCCTGGAAATTTAACTGGCCATTCTAGTTATTCTCTGTCAGAGTACGGCTCTGTTTTCATCAGCACTTCTGCTGATTTGCTACAGCTAAGTATTTGCAGATAAATAAATCACAAGTTTCCATGAAGTATTTAGGATTTCAAGTCACTTGGTATGAATCACACTTAGTTCCATAAAATTAAAACAATTATTTGGTTACTGTACATTGCAAAACACAAAAGCATAGCACTAACTCTTAGCCCCAGTTCATTAGACCTTTTCAGAGCATCACCAATTATAGAAGTTCAGGGGTTTGATGGCTGGATTCAAGGCTGTGCAATTAATGAAGATAATACCTGAAGTTTGTGTGGTGACAGAAAGATAAGTTTAATTTATGTTCTGGTTCCACTCCTTACATCTTCTCTTTGATTTATTGTATTTCTCAGGTGTACTTTTCCATATTTAGAGATCTGGCCAGGCAAATCATTCACCTTTCATTCATTCATTCATTTCTTCTGTCCTTCTGACTGTCTGTTTCAATAGATTGTGTGAAATTTTATACATTAATTGAGGTTGCCTGAAAATGTAGCTTCCTGCTATCACCTAGTGTAGAAGTAGATTAAAAGTCACCTCTGTATGCTTTCCACATGTCTAAAACCTTTTAGGACAATCCTGTTCTGGCCATATTTAAGAATCCAAGGCTATGGAGTGGAGAAAAGAATACAGGATCCAATTCGATTTTTGTAAATTTTCAAATGCACACAGAGCACTAACTGAAAAATCAACATTGGGGTTAAACTTTACAGTTCTATATAGAAGTACTCATTTCTTGCCTTATCCCTGTTGGTTTGATAAGGACCTGCAGTATGTCTCTGAAAAGCGGGATTAAGGTAGATCAGATGAGGCACCTACAAACAATCGGAAATGATTTTGAATTGTAGCTCAATGAAGTTATTAAACACAGAATGTGGCCAGCAATAGGTCATTTGTGGTTTAAAAATACCTAAGCATATTTCTGTGGTTAATAAATATACACTAAGAGCTAAAGGGATTTAAACTGATATTTGTTTTACATTCTATACCTCTGTAGCAGTGTCCAATGGGCCTGTTTTTATGGAATAAAACACTGCAACCATTCATCCCATTACACTGATTTTGTTACTTCCTATACCTGCACTACAGCTGCAAATGCTCTATAAAACAACTGGTGCTCATCTAACATACCACTAGTATAAAGATTTATAAAGTGCACAATTCTGCTATTCTAAAAGCAAACCAATTAAAAAACATAGCAAATGTACATACACACATGAATTTATTGATTTGAAATGTGAATTTAACAAGACGACTGGCCAAATGATCAATATTCTCCTATGTTCCCTAGATTAAAAATGGGAAAAAAATTGTTACCTATATAGCATTATTCTAACTTATGAATTAAATAGCTGTCATCAGATACTTGTCACGTAATAAAAACTATGAATATTTTGATACTAAAATCAAAACTGCAATTATACTTTTAACTATGAGTCATTGCTGATTTAGATTGTTGTGATTAAGGATGTTTCTTTATGCATACAAATTATATATTGAGTTTGCAGGCTGTATGAGAACTAGGAGAGCCCAGCTCCAGACATTGCTGCTAAATGCTTGGACTTATGAGTGATGTTCCTGGAAAACAGAATGACTGCTCTTGAAATATTTCCTTATTTCTGAAAGAAATTTGGTGGTTTGGAAGTCTTTATATAAAGAGATGTATAAGCAATATCTGTATATTCTCACTTACTTTTTTTTTTTTTTTAAGAAAAACGCGGTAATCGCAGTGAATTCTTTCATTCTTTCCCTGGGCAAAGAGTTCCATGTGGGTGGTTGAAGGAGTGAAAAACATCTTTTGTAGAGGAAATAAATTGAGAATAAGTGGTTTTACAACAATACTCCAACTAGTAATATCCATCATACTCAAAGGAAACACCATTGGAATAAGCACTGCAAAGCAATGCAAATATAGTAACTTACATAAACAAATCAATACCAGCAGACTGCTATTGCAAGGCTGAATGCAAGCAGCTCCTTTTATTAAAAAAAAGATCGCTGCTCCCCCATTGACCCCTAGCAATTGTGTCACATTGGCCAAAGCACGAAAATCAGTGACCATTTCCAGTTGAAAAGCAACTCAAGGAAGCAGCTTCATTCCTCACCACAGTACTCTGACACCAGCAATACCCAGATATCTTAGCCAGAGAGAGCATTTTTTGTTCAGACTTTCTCTGAGAAGAAATGAAGTGTTTTTCACCCTCACCTGTAACAAAGAGGGCTCAATTATTTTCTTCTTCAAGTTACTTTCTGCCAGAGCTTCAGTTCTCAAGTGCTCATCCATACAAACATGCATCCTAATCTGCATTTGTCACTGTTATTTTTAATATGTGAGCCAATTATAGTTAGCTTTAAATAGAGAAGCCTAATGAGAAAATGTATCCCATAATTAAAAGGAAAAAGAATCAAGAACTTCCTGCCAACATTAACTGCTGAATTTATAGCAAGGTTGCCTACTCTTTTCTTCCGTCTCTATATTTGAATTTTTGTGGGTTTTTATTTTACTCCTAATTAAAAAAAAAATAAAGGTTAAGATATTTACAAAGGATTTCCTGAGATAAAGTTTTCCATGTAGAAACTTTTGCAGTTTTTTTTTATTGCTAATTTAGGTCTTAACAAAAACCTCAGCCTTGTAAAAAGGAAAAATACGTTTCTATACTGGCAAGAGCTCAATTACACATTCTAAAAACTGTACAGAATTAAAATATAGCAGACCATCTAAAATTGGCTGGCTGTCCATTTATTAAGATTAAACATACATTTAAAGGAGAAAATTGTTTCTTTGGCTATCTAAGAAGATCTATTTCACACCCTTCTCTGTTCCAGACACAAAACTGTAATTAACTCGAAACTTCTATTTTGTATTAATATAGCCCTGTCAGCAAGCTAGAATGTTTAGTATGCACTGCTCCTCTGTAGGCATATTAATGAAGAATTGCCTGTCACTGCAAGACATGTTAAATTCCAGCATTTCCATATGGTCAGATACCATGTCAAAGATGTTTCATTGCAGTGATTTTTAAGTACAATATCACCCCATGCCAAGCTCTCTCCACTTAGAAATCGAGGCAAAAAATATCATTCACAATATTTTGTGTAGGTACTCAAAATTTCTCACCACATTTTCAGTTGAACCCCTTCTTGACTATATTAAGGGGAAAAAAAACAACCAAACAAAAAAAAGAACCAGAGATTAGAATTGGCAAAACCCCAAATTTCAAGACTCCACCTCAAAGTAGATTTTTAAAACAGCATTTACAGTTAAATATATATATGTATATAATTCCATATAAATAATGAATGGCTAAGGCATGAAATGGATCTGTAAGTGAAATTTTATGATGTTCTATTTCAGAAGTGATGAAATGCACCCAGTCAATTCTTCAGCAAAAAGCAGCCACTGGGCTTCCCAGAGGATTGTAGAGTAGCTCTGACAGACACAAGATTTATTCTACACTCTACATGAGGAGGTTGATTTTCAAGTCCCTGGTTTTACTGAGGCACAATGAGAAATTCACCCCAAATCTCAGCTGGCATTTGAGAACTCATGTTCACAGTTCACAAGTATCAAAACTAATGTAATTATTATTTACTTAATAGTGAACAAAACTGTTCTTTCTTGGACTGGTTGCCACCAGTCAGAAGTTGCCATACAGATTTCAATTATTGACAAATAAATATTGACAAATAGATGGATTTTGCACACCTAATGCCTTTAATGCAAAGCTGAGGCATTTAACTGACCCCATGGTTACCAGCTTGAGAGTTATGAACTCTTAAGAGTTAAGACCATTCTAAAGAATGGTGATACAAGTTGTTTCCACAGATTTAATGGCTCAAATTATTTTTTATTTTTTTAAAAAAATGGCTGAGATGGAGGACAGAAAAGAGGGAGAGTAAAAGGCGAATGTTGACTTTATAGAAAAGTAAAAAAAAAATCTGGATTTTTAATGGAAGAATTCTACCACGATTTCTCCAGCTCAGAAAACACCTTTAAAAACTTTTAGCTCATGTTGTGTGACTACAAATTTCCCTATAGTCAGAAAAGTCACTGAAACTCATGTCAAAGATGATTATTTCAAACTAATATTTTCCACTCAAGATAAATGCTCTTAAGAAAAAAAAAAAAAAAAAAACCTGAGAAAAAACCTGAAACAACAACAAAACCAGCAAAAAATTATAAGCACAGTTTTGGATTAATTTTGTTTTGAACACTCATTAAAATAGATTATTTTGACTGGTATGATAACATTGCAAAAAAAGAATTGCTTAATTATGTTGAATATGAACTAAAGTTAATAATATTCAATTACAGAAAGCATGTTTACAGCACTTACTTGAGCTTGCTACCACACAAGCTGTTCTACTTCTTAACTATTATGAAAAACATCGAGACAGCCACATTAGCAGAAACCATCCTGTTATGGTCTCAACTTTGTGTCTTCCACTCAACTGAATGAACTGGAGTCACAGTTTTGAGTGAAGATAGACAAGAAAAGTCTGTCATTTTAATGAGTCAAAATATTCTATGCCTAATGCCTCTGGCCAGCCCTAAAAAGAACTTTCTTCTTCTGAACTTTAGACATCTACATCAACCCCTCTTATTTTTTTCAATGATACTCTGTTTTTCTGATCATCCTTTCCCTTAGTTGGAGACACCATCTCTGAAAAATATTTTTAGGAAAAACCTTCAGATCTTTCAGGAAATATGCAGGTTTTGATCTAAATATCACAAAAAAGTTACTCCCAGTTCTGAAAAAATTCACACCTATTTTGAGGACAGCTTGCATGCACACATGAATCTTGATCCTCTGATTTTTACCTATTACAATAATTGACTATAAATCCACTATGCTAACATAGTTATCTGTGGCCCTAAGTATGAATGAGTAGTCAGGGGTTAAATCTTAATTTTAGCTTTAAAACCCCATTGGTTGCATTTTCTTAAAAAAAACTTCTGGAAATGCATGTTCCTGACAAAATAGTTGCCATTACTATAAGTTAAACTGCAGTCTACAACTTCTCAGAACAACACATATTGGGCAAAGGCTGAATCAGAGAATTAAGAACAGATTTTCAGCAGAGTTATGCTGTGCCATCTGTCCTTTAAGTTCTTGTTCTAGCTGGTTTTCAGCCTCCCAGGAGGAGCCCAGTAAGAAGGATATCAAGATATTGAGAAATAAGTATTCCTTCCCTCTGTCCTTACATACATCTCTCCCTTACCTTCTCTCCTTCGCTCTCTTTTTCCCCTCCTCTTTTTCTCCACTATTTTCCTTTTGCACAGCTGTAAAACCATCACAGCAGCAACTGGGGACATTAAAAATATGCCTGAGGTGGCTTTAAGTAAGAGACATCCAGCCTCGGGTGCATCAATGCATCACAGAAAGCAGTGCAGACGCCTGACTCTGTAAAGCTGAGATGCAACACCTGCATTTTCACTGGGAATGATTCTAGGACACTTGTCATGCCCAGCTGTCCCCTCACCTGATGCACAGACACCTGTCTGCTGCTGTGGCTCCTTGCAGGCACCTGTTCCATGCCTTGTTCTAGATGTGTTTTCCCCTGAGAACAGAGGCAGGGGCTTGTCAAGGTCTCTGTTGTTCTGACCCAGCCTCTGATTTCTGACCACTTCAGAACTGAGCTTTTTCAGCAAAAATCATGGTTAATCAGGGTGCAGATTTTCCTGAAAGTCTGCAGCTATTTAAACATTTCACCTGTTTGCATATTTTTGTAAGATAGCTTATTTGTTCATAATCTGAGGAGCCTGCTTGAACCCACTAATGGTAATTACACAACGTGAAAAAAGCATGCACCAAATATATGCGTGGAGAGGACATTTTTAAATTTTTTAAACATTCTGATCAATTATAGTAATTAACATTAGCTGGTCAACATCACCTAAATGATAGAGCTTCATTCAGAGAAATAAATGGAACCAACAATTATATGAAGGTTATATTTGATTCCAGATGATGCACTGTTACCACATGAAAAATCTGCCTATTTTCTGTGATTCCTTAAATGCCTTTCTTCATAGTGTGCAATCTGTGAACTGTCTTTTAAAAATGCAAAACAAACTGGAGAACTCACGGCTTTGTTCAGCAAGGATGTGTATTGAATGATGGAGAGGAATTAAAGTCACTTAAAGCAAAAAGCTGCAAATAGAACAGTGTGGACTTCCTCAAAGACATTGAAAAAAAGGGGAAAAAAACAGATTTTTGAAAAACCCTGAGCATCTCATTAGAGCACAGAAGGAGTAAAACACAGAAAAAAAAGGCTGAGGAGTTGAGGTAGTACTATCATAGAAACAGAATTGTTTAGGTTGGAAAAATCTAATCACATTGACTGTTTTCTTTCTTCTGTATTATATTTCCTGCTAAGCTGAATTAAGTCCCCCAGGAGAATGTGGGCTAGGAATTGTGGCACTCCTCCCAGCTACTAATAAGAGTATTTCATCTGCCTCTTGAGCCTTGTTGGGTGTTCTGTAACAGACCAAGACTCTCTGCCATGTTTGCATTCCACTGGATTCTTACCCATAAACACTCCACCTTATTTATCATTGCTGTCATTAAACATCTTGAAACAATTGAGAGACGCCCTAACATTCAGCACCACCCCACTGCCTCCCCTTCCCTCCCTGCTGATCCTTTCTGAAGAGTTTGTAAGCATCCACGGAGCACTCCAGTGGTGTGACTCATCCCACCAGTATTCCCACCAAGCCCACCCATGTCACAGTTTTCTGGTAGTGCCGTGGCTACCAGCTTCTCCTGTTTTCTGCCCACGCTGTGAGCCTTGGTGGAGACCCACCTCACTGGGGCTATTGATGCCACCACCTTTTAGGAGGGAGAAGCCTTAATCCCTATGACTCCTCTCAAGCGTTTCCATATTTCTAGCATGTCAATAACCCTTGTGTCTTTGCTGCCACATGGATCTTCATCCCCTCACTTTACTGAGACAGCAGACTGAGGGACCTCCATAACACACCAGCACTCAAAGCATGCTGTTCCCATGCTTACCTCTATTGATCCTGGCTTTAACCTTTTCCCCCTTCTAATTTGTAGTGCACAATTCTTTCAATGAACCCTGCTAATTCCTTTGCAAAGATCCTTTTCTCCGTTAGGGACAGGTGGGCCAATCTATCATGGGCAGACTTGCTTTTGTATAGAGACACCAATCCATGATCAAAACATCCAAAATTCTGCTGGTGACACCAGGCTCAGACCCACATCTTGATCTGCTGGTTCTTGTTGCTTTTTCCTTCATCATTCCTTCTAAAAGGAAGAATAGAGGGGAATGCTTCTTGCACTCCTGTTATTTTAACTACTTCCCTAAGGCCCTAAAATCTCTATTGATTACTCTTGGAGTTCTTGCTGGAACCTCATGACAACCTACCTCAAAAAGCAGTAATGGATGATAATTTCAGGGCTGTACCAGGACAGAAACTATCCCAGGTATGTAGGTAGGTATTATTTTAGCATTAGACTTACCAGTTTGTGGCTATGTCAGCATTAGTTTTAAAAGTGCCATGGTACCTGCAAAATATTTACTTTGTTTCTATCTGTCTGAATGACCTTCTCACTCTTTTTTCACTAAACTTCTGTCTGACTTGGTTATTCTGTATGACATCTAGAATAGGAGAGTTGACTGACTGCAAAGCATCTAAAATTTTGTCTCCAGGTAAAGATACAGGGTATCAGATCATGGTTTGAACAGGGTTGAAGAAGGCAGAATGGATAATTCTATATTTGCTATGCTGCTTGTCAACAGTGTCGTGCTCCTTTTATCAATACAGATAAAATTTGCTCACTGTATTATGCTGAAGATGTGCATTCTGATGAAATAAAATCAACTACACAGGACAGCAACTATCTGTAATGTTTTATCCTGTTTTTTCAACAGCTGTTTCCTTATAGTCACAGAAATATTGAAGAAAATTAGTAGTATAAACACAGGATAATCATAAAATCAATCATGACCTGTTTTCTTAATAGCTTCAGGAGTTTTTGTATGTGGTCTTTATAATCTCACCTCCATAAAGTGATGAAATCTGATGCAAACATCACAGGATTTAATTTTCCAGCAGAAGATGCAAACTGACTGTTGATGAGATATATGTAACTCATGTTCATGTTTCCCCAATTAGGGAAAGCTGTTGCACTACTTGCCTTGTACTCAGAACTCACCTTAATCCTACACAAAACATTTTTTCAATCAAGAAAATAATTTACCTGATTACAGATGCTAAAACATCTCATAACATGTTGTTACCTCAACATGTAAATGTTGATTTGCATTTCTGTACAATGACAGAGCAATGAAAGTCCAAATGCTTCTTAAGCACTGACAGGCTTGGAGCATTGAGCACCTCTCTAGAAAGCCTGTTCCAGTGTTTGACCACCCTCTCCATAAAGAAATGTCCACTCTAAACCTACTCTGACACAGCTTTGAACCATTCCCACACATCCTCTCACTGGATTGCCAGGGAGAGCAGCTCAGCTCCTCCCTCCCCACTTCCCCACCCCAGGAAGATGCAGAGAGCAATGAGGTTGTCCCTCAGTCTCCTTTTTCCAAACTGGGCAAGTCCAAAGTCCCAACCCACTGCTCAGAGGACATTCCTTGGAGCCCATTAACCTACATGGGCTTTACTGCCCTGCTCTGGATGCATTCAAGGACCTCCAGGTCCTTCTTAAAGTGTGGGGCCCAGAACTGCCCACAGTGCTGGGAATGAGGCTGCAGCAACACTGAACACAGTGGAGGAATCATCTCTTCAGACTCAGAATCACTTCTTTTGGCTGGTTTGTAGTTCTTCATGTTCTGATCAAGAACAGATGATTTGAGTACAAAAAATCACAAGGAAATTTTTAACCAATATTGAGTATTATTTTGTCACACACCTTCCAGTGAGACAGGTAGTACCTGCACTGATAGCTGTTTAATTCATCTTCAAAAGCATAACAGATAATTAACCTTCAATTTCATTAGTAAGCTGAATTAACAAGAAAAAAAGTAATTTTTCCTTTGCAGATTGGTCCAATGATCATGACACTGGAGAGGAATATACAACTCTAGCTAGAAGTTATATCCTCTATCATGAACATCATCTTGTCAAAAAAACATGTTTTACAAAATACCTTGCGTTACCTAAAATGATCTTCTTGCACTTCTTTCTAGAAAAATCATTTGTTATAGATTTTGTCTTCGATAAAAAATTGTTTTCATTCTGCTACTTAATATTTTATTTGGAAATCTCAACGGTGTTCTGAGAGTATTGTCAAAGCTATAAAAAATGCTCAAGATCTTCTCACCAGAGATGAACACAACCAGATTCCTGTCCTATGGGAAATGATGGTTTCACTTGGGGATATCCTCAATTGACATGATAATGTGTATTTATTTGATACGTTATGGAAAAAAAATTCAAAAATGCCCTGTTGATGATAATATTTTCTCCAAGATACAGCTTTAAAATTAGCTAATACTCAAAACAATAATATACCCATTAAAAATTCCAATTTATTTTCAAACTCTATATTCCATTTCAGACTGTACACAATATTTATATAAATAATAATCTAAAGAGAAAATAACAGTTTTTCCACTAACAGTTTTTCCACCAGTATTTCTAGTGTGTTGAACTTGGCTTTCTTCTAAAAAAATTCCCAGGTTAGCTTATCAATATTAATTTTGGTATTTTATGAATTAAAAAAAAAAAATAAGTTTTGAAATTTATTGTCTTACACATATTTCTAAATGATCCTTTGTATTTTTAGATTTAATTTCACAAAAGACTGTGAAGTTTATATAAACTCTGAATATTGGATAAAAATTTTTTTTTCTTGAATTGGCAATTTAACATTTAAGGTTGCTGAAGGGTAAACTTTTACAACTGCCTGACTCAGGTACAATACAGAGTAACAGTAATTCCCAAATATGTGATGGACAACTGGACAGGTTACAGAAAGAGAAGAACCTCCCCTGATACAGGCATTACCTTCCAGACTTCGTTGATCAAAGTATTATCCTGGAATAATTACTGCTTGGATTAAAACCAGTGACATTTCAAAGTGACAATACAGCAACCTGAGGAGTGTATTTAATTGAGAAATCACATCCCCAGAGTATTCAAGTCACTAAACCATTATAATAATTAACCACATCCCCTGTCATTTTTTTTACTGTTTATGATACAACTGAGATTTGTTCTGTGCATATCCTTACTGATTGACGTCTGTCCCTGGAACACATCAGTCCTTCCCAAGAGTCTGCTTTGGGAACATCCATTTTATCATGCATCTCTATTTCTCTTATAAGAAATTATTTTGCTTATTTGTATTTTTAATTTGTGTGACATTGTTATCATGATCCTAACTAAACTGATGGCATTCAAAGAAAGAGTCATAATGCACACCATTTGAGGATCATTACAGTACCCCATTATGAAAAACTGTAAATAATGATTACAGAGTTTATTTGTGCATTTTCAAAATTCCAGCTTCAAGAAGAGATTCAACCCAGATTTCAGATGGCCTCTAGATACATTCTAGGTGGAAATGACTCAGATGAAGAAAGAGAAGATTTCAGGCATTTAGATCCTACTCTTTTAAAAAGGATGAAAAAAAGCCTGATGCTACAATGCAATATCAGTGGGGAAAGGAAAGTTACTTTTGTCCTTCCATTGCCTCTTCCGAGCTGCGCTGTTTCCCCAGTGGGACTGTAGGCAAATTGGCTCAGGTGTTCAGAACATTAAAGAAAATTAATTAACATTCAGCATGTGGAAATTTGTTTGGATCTGCAAGATAGAACTTCTTATGTGGTAACCTGGCATTAAGATTTTGTGCTTTAAAAGAAAATTATATTTTCCTGATTTTACTAAGTGGTCTCTTTGCACTTACTGTTATCTACTCAATCTGGGTACCTTGCTCAGGCCAATTTTGCTACGTAATGATGCAAACTTCTTTTAACACAGCAAACAAAAAAGTGCACTAGAATAGCTATAATCACATGATAATAGTAGTAATAATAACAATTATAAATACTTTCAGTACTTTGTCCGCTTGATGTGGGAGGATGCAGTAAGGTCCACTTTGACAGAACTCCATCCCTCAGTCATTGAGTACAGAGGGTGCTCATGGAAATGCCTTTTTGGAAGTACATTAACTCTCATCTTGAAATGCCAATTTTCTTAAGAAAAAATGTGTACTGAGCTTTGCAAAGATGAGCCAGTTTTTCTTGCAGGACTTCAGGTAATCTTGACATAATATAAAAATATTACTAAAGGAATTTCTGATATATTTGCCACTTGGTTAATTAAGGGGTCTTCCACATATATGGTGATATAGAATAAAAAAAAAAATCTTTTGAAATTAGGATCTAGCACCAAAATTAATCGGGTTAGGACAATCTGGTATGTTTTTATCTGTATCAGTAGGACCTTTAACCTTTGGTTATTGTTCCAATGCTGTACCAGTAAAGTTAATAAGTTCACCTGTTTAAAAGAGCCATTCAATATCTACCTAACCTACCTAATATCTACGTAACCTACCTAGTTTGTAAATAGATTTCTAGTTCCCATCATTTTGCAAGAAAAGGTTTGGGTTACATTAATTTATAAAACTCAAATCCTCTTTTTTTCTCTAAGTTGTAATTTTAGATTAAATAGAAATACAGGAGAGATGGAGAAAAAATCCCTGAGAGTTTCTGCTGTAGAATGTTGATTAGTGAGAGGGACAATGTAGTTATGAAAAAATGAAACTTGCTGATAGAAATTTACATGGAGATACCATATTAAGGCAAAAAACCCAACATTAAAATTCAATTAAGTCTTGTTTTTAGAATGAAGTGAACCTAATTATTGATGTTTGTGTACTTTTTACTGCAGGTTTTCTTTTGTACATCTAATTAAATGTCAACAACCAATGAATTGGTCACTAGAAGAGATAATTGACCACTATGGCTCATTCACTTTCACTTAGGGAAGAGAGAGATACCACATTTTATGAAGGTTGATTGTCTCCTGCCAAGAATCATCTATAGTTAATGTTTTTTTAAATTGAATATTTATTTCCATTTGTGCAGCTGGGAGAGTTTTATTCTGCTTTTGTTCTAAAATAAATTAAAAACCTACTTGCAGTGCCACAGACATATATCAAGGGAAAACTGACAAACATATCTAATTGAAAAGTAGGAAAAGCCTTAGTTAAAAAAGTTTTTTTTGTTGAGCTAAAGGTCAATGAAGTTGTAATGGAAGCCAACAAAGCTGTAATATATTTATGACTTGGCAGTTTGCTGGAGTGAATTGGTGCAGACCCAGCGACTCCAGCTGAAACCATAATTATCAAAAAAAGGTACCAGCCTGCTCTGCAGCTAAAGTCTTTGCCCTTATGGTATTTATACTCCTCCTGCAATCTGGATATTATAGTATTTTCAAGAAACAAAAAAAACTTTTTTTTTCTTCCCTAAAGACAACTAGTATTTTTCTGTTTTCAAAAAAACAAACAAAAAGGAATTCTTCTTTCCCCTTGTTGTTTCATAGTTCTTGCTCAGTTTGCAAAACAAAAAAAAGAACATATTTTCATCTTTGTTTTCAAGCAACATGAAGTCCCACTCTGACTAATATTTGGCTTTTTTTCAAGGAACCATGTCCTCAGAGTTTAAAGAAAGAGACCATTAATAAAAGCACAAAGCTAGTTATAGATTGTCACATCTTCCTGTCTTGAAGAACATAATTTATAACATTTATTTTCTACTCCAAGGTTAAAAGGCTGAAATTATGGTCTGAGGGATGAAAAAGAGAAGACATAAATAATCTTATAATGGACAGAGTAATTTGTGTAATTATTTCTCACACTGATTAAGTTTAAAAAACAAAAAAACCAAAAACATTGATCTACCACATTTTTAAACAAGCTTGAGAAAGCACACCAAAAAATAGAGACTATTGAAAATAAAAGCTTTTTGATATTATTTTCATTTTTGTGATATAGAAATTTAACACAATATGTAACATGTAAAAACACAGTATTAACATAATTCCTATTGAAATTCTAATAGTCAAAATATTGGAGAGGTTAGCAAGTTGTATGCTGTTCAGGAAAGCTGCATTTCATGAGTTTATGCAGAAATACTAAGGATTTGCTGCAGCTGGGACTTACAATTGGAAGATTTCTGAGGTAGTAAAAATGCATCTCTAGGGATGGAGGAAGATATATTATTGTTCAAGAGGTGACCAGGGCATCTGTACTGAATAATTAACTTCATTAAAGAGAAGAAAAACAAGCAGTTTCTATTTTTCATCTCAAAAATGGGTAGCAGAACTTTTGCTATGCTCTGATTTTGCTATATGACACCTTGCAGCTACTCCCTGACCTCAGCAGAGACACAGGACAACACTGACTTTGGCAATTGTCTTTTCCCATAGTCAGAACTTCTGAAGATTTTGAAAGCAGACACGAACAGTTTTCATCAATAAATAATTCCAATTCAGCAATAATTTCATAGAAGATACATAGATATGGCTGTTAGCAGGCTGTGTCCAGTACTGGTAGGATGCCAGATTCAATACTAATTCTGTCCCAGTTTCATACATTTTTTGTTTTTTCATATTTCTTCTTCACTCTCATATCTCAGAGTTATGGGCTGTGAGTCTTGACTAATGATTGATCAGAAAAAATTTTTTGCTTTAGAATTACTGCAGTGGCATAAAAATTTCATCTTCATTGGCAATGTGAAATTGTTCACATAAAGCATGTGGTTTTTTTTAAGATTTCTTTTGGAATTGGTGTATTGGTGTATGATGCAAACTCAAGAGTGTTCATCAAAATTTATTCACCTGGAGAAAAAAAACAGATTTTAAGCTATCAGAAAAGTCTGCATGTGACCTGAAGGAGGATTAAAGGTATCAACTTTCAAGCATACATTAAATCCTCACAATGAGAGGTAAAATAAATGGGAATCAGAAATTCTTGTCTTGGAAAATGTAGCTGACAACACCCCAGTATAATTTTTTTAAAAACCTTTCCAAACTGTGCTACATGTAGGGTATATATGTATCTCCCATCTGCTCCTTGAGATGAAAGTGAATTATCTAGTCAAGAATGGGAAGGAACTATGTGCATCAGTGATTCCTTGTGTCTAAACAAGCTAAGCTTTTCTCCAGAAAAGCAGGAAAGGTTTTTGGTTTTTTCTTTAGTCTGAGCCTGTTGTTTCTGAGAACAGTGCCAATATCTCTATATGATATTTTGCTTACTATCCTGATATAATAGTTGAGAAGTTTCTGATCTTTTTCACAATCTAGAACTACCCAGACAATTTTTTATGCAGTCAAGTGATCCCTTGCTAAAATCTTCAGGAGGTATTTGGGCATGGATGTCTGTTGGAATTAACAATGAGCAAAAGGACATTAATAGCTTTATGTCATGGCTACTTGAACTTGCTTTGCAATCCAAATTTCTGTTTAAATGCTTACATTATAGGTCATTTAATTATGTGAGGCAAGGAGATGAATTATTAAAAGTCAGTTTTTCAGGTAAGTTTTAGAAAGGAATAAATAATCTCCCTAAGAAGCCCTTAAATTAGAGGGGAAACTCATTCAAAACAAAGAGACAGGACTCTTAAAGCAAATAAAATATTTTTTGTAAATTCCCCTTCCCCAAAAATCCCCTATTTTTTTGCTGCCCACAATATTTTCAGTAAAGGATAAAGAATTACAATTCTATAAAGTCCTTATGGGTGAAGTTTTACTAATATTGTCAGTGAAAACAATTTGGATATGTCTCTGAATATTCAAGGGAAAAAGCATAGAGGTGGAAACAGATTTAACAGGTGAACAGTTCCAGTATTTAATATGTATTTCAGCATTTTATATGACCTTTAATAGTTATTTTATTATTGAATTATAAGATTATAATTTACATCAAGACATTGGACTCACTGGATTAAAGAAATCTTTTTGTGACAGGAAATGTCAATATCCTAATTCTGGGCATACAAGTAATTTCAGTTACAATCAATGATTAACTGGTGGTGATTCCATGTATTTAATGTAGTGGGCAGCTGTCTTTTCAAATTCTATTTGGAAAAATGTTTCTAATAAGGAGCTAGATAGTTTCAGTTTTTGTTGTTTTGGTTTTTTTTACACAACACATGCATATTGTAGAAAAGTGGGAAATGAAGCTGAGGAAAGAGGAGATTCTCATTTAGGAGATGTGGTGTATAACAATCTCAACTTCCATGACTCTAATGAAGTAGTGGAAACCCAAACCCAGACCTCAGAAGACAAATTACTAAAATGAATACCCCAGAAATAATTTTTGAATGTCTTGGGTTTTAGTCTCACCTAGAATCAAAACTGAATTCTATTTTCTTAGCATAGAGCCCAGTCTTAGAACCATTGGGTTTAGATAATGGATATCAAAAAACCAACACCAAAATTGAGAGGCCTTTGAGCATTTAATACACACATAAGCTCATCTTAAGCAAAATGCAGTAGGAATAAACTTGGAGAAATTTCAGAAGGTGGCCGAATTCACATTTTGGAAAGCATTAAAGAGTTTCCCCAATGTTCTGAAGGCCTAAAAATAAAAAGCTCTTTAGCTGTATAATCTCAACAATCCCTGATTCATACAATGAGCACTTTTCCTTTAACACATCCCCTGTACCATGGGGGTCATATCTCCTGTGTTGTTTGAATTCTGCTTTTGCAGAGGCCAGTCTTTTTGAAGAATACAATGCAGTATGTAGTTTGAAATTATTTCCATTTTTTCTCTCCCTCCAGAACTGGACATCAAAGATTTATAACAGGCTATGAAAAAATTATGCCAAATTGGCAATGCTTTTCCTGAAAGAAGGTGGCCCCAAATGGCCTCAAAGTTTAGTAAATGTGGTAAATATTAACCTTGATGTACAGGCTTTTCTTCAGAATACATTTTTATCTTTAGTAAAAAAGAGCTGAGGAATGCTCACAAATTTCCCACAAATCATTGAAGCAAATAAAAATAAACATGCATGCAATCAAATACAGTCTTCCCCTCTACAGAGGAGAAAGGTTTACATTAAGACAGAACCAAATTTGATAGAAAATGCCTGGTTTATGTCTTCAAAACCATCTTTGTCACAGGATGACAAATCCAGATGGAGAGTACTTGACTACACGGTCCTAAGAGTTGAATAGAAACTATGATGTCTTAAAACACATTTTTTTTTTTTTTTTTTTGTCAATTTCAGTCTTACTTAGAGTGATCCTGAATGAGATTTTAGCTTTCTGTCTGGCTCTGGAGTATTCCACACACTTGTGTGCTAGAGGCAGTCACACCTACTTCTTCCTCCCCTCTTTAGCCAAATCCTAGTCTGGGATCCTTATGTATGCTAGTTGAGGGGCTAATACACAACCAACGCCTCTTGATATGATTCCAACAAGCTCCACCTTTTTCCTTTCATAATAAAAATTATTGTGATAGCAACTCACACTAATGTTTTGGGTACAGTTTAACAATTAAGATTCAGCCACATATCCCTGAATGATTTAGACTGTAAGTGACATCTGAATGACTGTGTGAGACAGAAACCTGTAACTCCAGCTTACTTAGCCCAGAACACTGCATTTCTAAAATGCTTTTTTTAAATGTAGTTCCATATCTGGGATGATATTCATTGCTATCCTGCTAGCTCACATGGAATTTTAAGCAAGGAAATAAGAAGGACAAATTTTGTGCATTAGGAAGGGTGTGGCCAGCAGGTCAAATGAAATTATCCCGACCCTACTCTGAGCTGGTGACAGCACATCTGGAGCACTGTGTCCAATTCTGGGCTACTCAGTTCAAGAAAGACAAGAAATTACTGGGGATGGTCCAGCAGAGGGCTATGAAAATGGTAAAGGGAGTGGAGGAAAGGATGAGGGATGTGGGCCTGTTTAGGTTGGAGAAGACTGAGACAGGACTTTATCAGTGCTCACAAATGTCTTAAGGGTGGGTGTCTATATGATGGGTCCAGAGTATTTTCAGTGGAGCCTAGTGATAAAAGAGAGGGCAGTGGGCACAATCTGAAACACAGAAAGTTCCATCTGACTATGAGGAAAAATGTCTTTAGTTTGAGGGTGGCAGAGCCCTGGAACAAGCTGCCCAGAGAGGTTGTGAAGTCATCTTCTTTTCAGATATTCCAAACCTGGCTGGGAGTGATCCCAGCAAGCTGCTGTAGGTGAACCTGCTTTGGCAGGGGGGCTTGGACTAGATCTCCTTGAATCTCTTTGAGCACCAACTGTGCTGTGATTCTGTGAATGTGGATTTGAAAAGGGTTTTATCACTTGCAGCTTCCCCTGAAACTACTTCATCTTTGGAGAGAGCAGATGCTCAGCCCTGCTGATATGTGGCTGAAACATATGGCTGTGGATCTTGAAGTTCGGAAAGATATAAATAAAATATGCATGATTTGAAATATCATACAACACTATATATAGAGCTCTCTTAGCAAAAGTTCAAATTAGGATGGCTATATATTTATTAAATAAATTTTTAAAATTGTAATATTAAAGTGCCACAGGGAAAGAAAGAAGATAGTTTAGTATTGGGTGAAAATCCACACCAACAACTTGTCTGCCTGCAACAGCCTGATACTAAAAAGACCTCAAAAGATGTAAAATCTTGGGTAGCGGTACACATTTCTTAAGAACTGTCAGCAGGGAACATGCCAAAAATCCCAGCTGTTCTATAAAAGTATTTGTGAATTGCTTCATCAAAATAGTAATTTAGTCCATAGACTAGAAATTAAAAATTATCTTTTAAAATTCAACATGTATATTAAGAAATAAAGTAAAAGCTATGATTTTTTTTTCCTAAGGTAGATGTTAATGCAAACAATGCTTTAGATATAGCTGAAAAATATACTCAGATGTCATGGTCAATTCAAATTCTTTTTATAAGAAGTAGCTTTGCAGCTGTCTTAGCTCAGTTTAACTGTTGGCTCACTTAAGAGGAAGAGTCTACAATTTGGTTCATCACCTTAGGACAGCACAACTTTTGCAAGTCATAAGATTTTATTTTTTTTTTAAACAAGAATCAATTAAAACATCTGCCAAGAAATCCAAGAAAATGCCAGGACAAAAAAAAATAAAAATAAAAAAAAGCTTAGATTAGAAATTAGGAAGAAATTCTTTCCTGTGAGGCTGGTGAGGCACTGGGAACAGGTTGCCCAGAGAAGCTGTGGATGCCCCAAGCCTGGAAGCATTCAAGGCCAGGTTGGATGAGGTCCTGAGCAACCTGGTCTAGTGGAAGGTGTCCCTGCCCATGGCAGGAGGGTGGAACTACTTCATCTTTAATCTCCCTTCTAATACAAACATTCTATGATTCCATGAAATCACCACAACTCTCTTCCACGTCATGAAAAGCTAACATCGACCTTTCCTTAAAAGAATGCATAGTGACCTCAATGCATTTTCAGCACTAGGAAAAATAGCATTGTGTTACTTTCTATTTTTGTAGCTATAACATACATTAGATTAATTATTTTGGGCCATAAAGATCCTGGAAAACTGGATGCTTTTTTATTAATAGTCTGGCCTTTCATGCTTGAGCTTGATTTGATATGAAGCGGAAGAGCAAGAGAAGGCCTTTACTCTGGTTCTCAGTGTGAACAAGGTGGGAAATAAGGAGAAACTGGAAAACAAGTTCAGTGCATCTGCACCAGCAATTAGAGAAGTCAGAGAACACTTGAATACTGGCTGTAGTTATGTGGAAATTCTTGATTGTCATAAAATGAGAAGCAGGGTCACATTCACCTACAGCATTTGTCTTTGTTTTCTTATCAATACAAACTCAGTCCAAGAGTATCCTAAATATATTATAGCACACACATCTATTTAGAGCCTAGAAAGAAGACTTACTCTGGAAATAAGACTGCTCTCACATAATCTCTCACATTTTCAGTTAACTATCATAAGGTTCATACACTTTTCCTACTGTGAAAAGGGAGATATATATCTTCTAATATTCACAAAGAAAGAGATTGGGCATTTATAATGTTTACATTCTCCTGGTTATTATGAATAGTAAATAAAAATAAATAGATATTCAACAATATAATTAAGTATAAAAGTTCTTCAAATCACAGAAATATTTAGGCTGGAAAAGACTTTTAAGATCATCCAGTCCAACTGTTAAGCCACCACTAAGCTATTTCCCTAAGTGCCCCACCTGTAAGACTCCTAAACGCCTTCAGGGATAGTGACTCAATCCCTCCCTGGGCAGTCTCTTCCAGTGCTTCATAACCCTTTCCATGAGGAAGCTTTCCCTCATATCCAATCTAAAACTCCCGTGGCACAACTTGAAGCCATTTCCTCTTTTCCCATTGATTTTTACTTGGAAAAAAGGACCAAATTCCACCTCTCCCCAACCTCTTTTTAGGTATTTGTAGAGAGCTGAAATAGTTATATAATTATATAAATTGGATTGAATATTAAGAATAATAGAGATAGTTCAGAAAACAACACAGATAAACTGTCATAACAAAAGCAAAAAAAAAATATCTTTTGAGGAGGAGGAATGAATATGGAGCTGGAAAGTTGTGTTTCTTCCCTGCAAGGCTAAATATCTATCCTTTCATTTGTCACTGCTGTTGAATGTGGGTCAGTGTTAAACTGGGTTAGAATATAACTCTCTGTTTCCCACTGCACTTTCTGGTTTATGATCTCAGAAACCCTTAAATGAAGCCCAAATGAGTAAAGTTTGCATCAAGGACTTCTCAAGAGTCTCTTTCTTTCCTACCCATATTTAGGTGATTCTCTACAGCACACTCGACTTAGTCTGGAGAAAAGGAGACTCAGGGGTGACCTCATCACTCTCTACAATTCCCTGAAAGGTGGCTGCAGTCTGGTGGGGTTGGTCTCTTTCTCCAGGCAGCCACTGACAGAACCAGAGGACATATAGGTTGGATATTAGGAAAAAGTCTTCTGTGGAAAGAGTGATCAAGTGATCAATTGTCTCCCAGGGAGGTGGTGGAGTCACCATCCCTGGATATATTTTTAAAAAATCTGGATGTGGCACTTGGTGCCATGGTCTAGTTGAGGTGTTAGGTCATGGGTTGGACTTGATGATCTTGAAGGTCTCTTCCAACCTAGTGATTCTGTGATTCTGACTTATTTCTTATTTCTGACTTATTTAAAGACCAATCAGAGCCTCCCAGAAAGAAAAAGAAAAAGCCATATACTTCTAGAAAATACCCGACATGCATCATAGCGTACAGCATCATAGCGTACAGCATTTTGAAGGGTACTACCAAATTCCTCTGGCCAGGGTGCATTTTACAAACACAGAAGCCAATTCTTGAAGGCAATGTGATGAGGTAAGTCCCTGTGGCACATGTGATGCTCTGGCTGAGCATGTGGCCCAAGAAAGCTCCAGATTGCATCCAGATTTATAGCCGTGTATCCTTTTTTGATTATGATTCAGTGAATCTCACATCAACACTATTTTGGTAATAGCCAACATCGGCAAAATGTGTCACTTCACAGAAAGTTCTGAAAACCCAGTTTGTATGGGACAAAAAAAAAAAAAGAAAAAAAAATAAACTCCAGCTTTTCCTATAGAGGAGGAATTATATTCTGATTACAAAGGCCTAAAGCAAATATAAAGATTTTTAAATTTTATTGCTCTGTTATGGACTAACGATATCTTGATTCCTAAAGGTAAAAAAAACCCTCTGAATTCAGTATATTACCTAGGAAACAACCTTTCAGTTGCTTTTCTTGGCCTACTTCTTATTACCCCCAAAACCACTCAGAGAACTTTCTTAACTTAAGTAAAGCTTAAGGTCATAAGGTTTACAGGGTTCTCGCCACCGTTGCTGGAGCATTATATCTTTGTTCAAACACTCATTAACAAGGAACCAATCAAATAAAAAACATACTTAGATGACAGACACCAAAGAAAAATCTATGTCTTGTCTACACAAACTTTTACCTGAGAGTGTTCCTATGAGGTTTTTTGTTCTACTCTAAGTGCTACATTTAAATAAATAAATATAACAACAACAAAAAAGACAAAGTTCTTAAAATGCACTTTACAGCCGAAGCTGAGAATGCTCATCCTTAGTCTGGCTGTCTTCAGTGCGGAGTAGAGACATTAACCACTGAAATGGTGAAAAAAAACCAGATCCTTAACCTGTGTACACTGCTGACATGGAGAGGTTTTCTATAACTAACAGATTTTTTTAAAAGATAACCCAAACTATCAAATTAAAAATCTGGTTCAATAAGCTTTTAAAATTACTATTAAGATGACTCTATTTTTAGAAGGTTGTTGTTTTTGACTCCTTTTTGCACAGAATATTTAAGTATCCATTCCCATTTAAAAAATAGAAATAATGTAACCAGTATTTTTTTTACTTTTCTAACTTAATTATTAAAGTAGAATCACTCTTCAGAGCACCTTATTAATGACTTAACACTATATGTCAAATATAATTTGAAATCAAAACTAAGGAATGTACTATAAAATAAATGTATTTCAGACAAATTTGCTATAAAATAAATACATCTCCTCTCTAACTCAACTTGATTGTTTAGGTCTTATTTTAAGGTTATCTGAGAGAGAGGACACAGTTCTCTCTCCTGGGAGGTGTCGGTTTGCTTTACTACTGATCCCTGCTCAGACATGTGAAGGAAGATAACCTTAATTTATGGAAGAAACTATCCAAATCTTATTCTTGATTCTTGCCTTTTTCCTTCCCTACACAAGCTTCAGCCATAATGCTGCTCACGTGAGATTCTGAAGCTACACTGAGGCAAATTGCATTTATTTTATACAATTTATTTATTCAAATTGTATTTGAATAAAAAAAATGCATCAATAGTACAGAGTTTTTGAAGAGCACTCAAATTGTCCTGCAATTTAGCGTTGCTTATGAGAAATATCCAGCACCATCCTGCTACATTCCTGTCACACAGTACCTGTCAGCATGTTCAAAGTGAAAAATCAACTTCTGAAAAAAAAGTTGTTCATTTTTTGAAAGAGATTGGTATGCACCTTGTCAGGCAGAGGGAAGAAATTAATCTTTTTTTGTAGAGTATGACTTCCTTATTACAGGGAGGGATGCAAGAGGAGGGTTTACAGAAGAAGTGAGTCAGCACAGTAAATAAACACAAATGTGAGTGTTAACAGAATATTTCACCTTTTGCATACTAGAGTCCATTGCATTTTATTTGCAATAATAATACTGCAGGATTCCTGGATATAGCTTTTATCTTAAGTGAAAATGATTTTTCTACTATTCATGGATGTAGAAGAAAAGTGCTTCTGTTAAAACAACCAATTGGGAACAATTTAGGACAGTAAGAATTTCTGGTTATTAAAAAGAATTTCAGTCTTCTCTCTCTGGTTTGCAGTATTGTACGTTTCCCAATAAAAGCATTCTTTATCACAAAGAAGTGAGGTGCTAATAGCAACAGAAGATTTTCTGATCACAATGTATGGCTTGTTATCTCAAATATTGCCTGAATTTATATTATGATGGAGAAGAAGGCTGAGGATCTGAGTCTTCAGATCTTCTTTTATCTATTGCAATAGAGTTTAAAAGTCACATGCATTGTGCATGTTGAACATTTGAAAGGGAATAGTCCCTCTTTAAGAGAAAAAGATGTTAACAATATTTTAGGAGATGCCAGAATAATATTTTAGGAGATGCCAGATCTTGTCTCCCCACCTACAATCAAGAATGCAGTGATTTTATTTATAGTAATGGAATCCTCTATTAATTACACATTTTATAGACAATTTACTGAAATCAGATTACATTTTTAAAGACAGTGATAGTCTGGAAAAAAATGTTGAAGCTTAAGTTATTTACAAAATATGAAAACAAAGTATTGCTAGCTTCATATACTTCATAAAAGATACTCCTAAAATTTTAGTTTTAAATTAATAATTTTTAAAGAAGCAAGAACAATTCCTATTATTTGTGGAACAGGAAAATTATTTTAATCTGTGGTGATCTCAGAGCACATTCTGACATCTAGCAGCTTTTAAGAAAAATAACAAAATCAGAAGTTTCCCACTCAAGCAAAGAAACATTTTTTAAAAGGACTTGCTTGTCTGCTACTTAGTTTGAGGGGGAAAGACATCAAGCACAAATGGTCCATGTAAATCTTATCATTGCCAAGTTTAGGAAAACAAGGACAGCATGCAAGTTTACAGGCAATGAAGGATTTCCCTGGCAGCAGGAAAGTTTGTTAGATGGGTTTAAACAGTAATATTGAATGGAAGAGATTCAAAATTTTGCAAGTAGGGGAGAAGAAAAGGTCTTCTCTCATTTCATTCCATTTCCCCTGAGGCTTCTCTTTTCTGGCCTTCTCAACCTCTTTTGTTCCAAGACTGCTTCGAATAGGAGCAAGAGGGAAAGCAAAGCCTGCTTAATTAGCAGACAGCACAGTGCCATCTTTCCCCACGTAGGAAGAGGCTCTTGCAAATTCCAGCACTCGTCCTCAGTTGGCTCAGTCATGTGGGAGATGTTTGCCAGGCTCTCCCCTAGGTGCCCTGAACGAATGCTGCAGCATTCTGGGACTCATAATTCAATATGAATGGGGCTGGAGAACGTGTAGAACAATTTCTAACACTTTCCTCGGGAAAGCACTTTATTTTATCTGTTTTCATCTGAAAACAGCAAGAGATCCTTCCACCAGAGAAATATTCCTATTGCATGAATTTCATTAGCATAACTAGTGAGCTCCAACTGGGTACCAAATGGTACAACTTATATCCATGTGTATATTTTCTACCATATGTCAAGGAGTTGGCTGTATCTTGAGAACATTATAGTTCTGGCTGATTCAGCACAGTGAACAATCCATAGCCAAGCATTCAGAAATAGGGGCTTAGGGCAGGGAATGTCAGTCATTTTTATTTGTAAAGATAAAGAAAATCATTGGCTTATGAATGTCAGATCAACTAAATTTCCCATATGATTTCTTATGCACACAGGATGATAAAAATACATCACCTGTTACAGAGAAATGCACAGTAACTCCACAAAAAAAAATGTGGCTTTATTTGCAGACCTAAAAACAATTTTTAACCATTTTCCATATATATAAGATTTAAATTCATTTTGCTAACAAAATAATTTTTAAAAAGATCTTTCTTTTTTTAGGGTTCATTTATCTACAGCATGTTATTTGTAATGTTTTCCCATGATAGAAATATTTCTGAAGCTAGAGGTCTGAGATCTTTCTTTTTATAGTTCAGAGAAAAGTATGGAATTGCAAAACATATCCAAAATATTTATAAAATGGAGCAACGGCATGGAACATAAAACCTCAAAATCTTTTGAGTGTCTGCTGTGCTCATAATATGTTAAGTCAATGTTTAGTACTTTACCTAAGACAGCATTATAGGAGATATTTCTGAGAAAATAAAGATACAAAAGATGAATTATAAGCCTCTACAAAATGATAGTGTATTAAAAGTGAGATTTAAGAACAATCTAAAGAAGCAGCTTTGGCTTCAGTATCTAACATTACCAGAAAAGTGAAATTCCCATGAAGCAGTGCTCTGTCACCATGGCAACCTTGCAAGGTAGCACAAAAGGGTTCATCTCTATGCAACACAGTTTTATAAAATCTATCATCCTAAATGTGACAGCATGTAGGATCTTGTGGGTCTGCTGTGACACCACAATGCATAGGAGTTATTAAATATAACCAAGGCCTCATTTATTACCAGTCAAAGGAGCTACCTTTCAAATGCAAATGTTGAAAATTAAAATGAAGGGTTTAATCAGTAAAGCTCCCCAACCTTAAATTACCATGGGGAGAGTAACAATATGGGCTTGCCGACACTGTGTTTTAAAATATTAATACCAAGATCTGTGCTTATTTTTGACAACTGAAACATGACCTTTAGAAGTAAAAGTAATAAAAACAGTATGACCACCATTTTTTTTGAAATAAAACCCTGTAATCTCAAAGCATAAAAGATATACTAATGGGTGATTACAAAGGGGATTACAGTGCAACTTAGTGAGTATAGCTTTAACAATTCACAAGGCACCACTTTTTACCACATAAATATAATTTATTATACTTAAAACCTGCTTGAGAGCAAGGTTACCAGGCAAAACTGCAGCAGGTGCTCCAGGTTAATTTGATTCAAGTTATTTTCTGCAGAATGTCTAATTGTTAATGTCTCTGCCTATTGACTTCTTGCTAAGATCAATACATTTTTTTCATCTCTGTGAACCACACAGGGAGAAGAAAGAAAGAAAGAAAGAAAAAGGCTTAAAATAGATTTATTGCACAGAGGATGGTGTCTATCTTTTTTTCTTTTTCCCCAAATGTCATTCTTACTGTGAAAAATCATACAAAAGAAAATTTAGAATGGAATTAAAGTATGCAAACTGCAATGAATCATAAACTTTCAAATAGTACGATGAGGTCTTATTTTTCCTAACGTTTGCCTTTTTAATTTTTTTAATACAGCATGTATAAATCTAGAGAAAGATATTCTAAATGACCTTAGGATATCAGAAGATGCACGATATCGGCTTAGTAAATGTAAAGAAAATTTACAAGTAGCCTTCTTCTCATGAAATCGCACCATAAAAATATTTTTAGTTTCTCTTATTAGGGTATAAGCCCATGATCTCAGGCATGGAGTCAGTAATAGAAATATATGCCCAGATGCAGCTTGGTTTCAAAAGTTTTGTTTGTAGGTTAGTGTGACTAACAATCACATCTCTTAAGCAAATATCTTAGTATGTCAACACTACAATTCATATTCTTCATAAATAACCAAGGTTTTGAGAATAATTCAACCAGAGAAGGTATAAATGTGCTTTTCAAATAAGTATAGAATAGCAGTCTTGATAAAGACAGAAACTAAAGTCAGGATTATCTGCAGAACCATCTTTTCAAGTAAGTGCTTTTTGGACTCCAAGTGAACTCATAAGGGAGGAAAAAAATGATACAAATGCTATGCCACGTATCATAAGGACAAGACAGCACTTTTTCAGCTTTCCTATACCTTTTCACAGGAGCCTGATGACAGAAAAGAGCCTATTAACACCGGTTAGCCAGCTGTCTGGGACTTACCCCAGCAGGAAAGAAAGCTCTGCCTTGCACACAGCTGGCAAATAGGCTCCCTGCCACCACTTGGTGTGACTCTGCCACAATGAAGAACCTCCCTCGGGAAGCATTGTTTCCCATTAATCCTTTGATGAAGTAATGGGACATTTGAAGTTACATCATTTTTCATGAGTACCTCTGAGGTGGCCCAAAATTCAACAGCAGCTGAATTGCTGCTAGTAGAATTTATGCAACAGCATAAGTTTTCATAAAATATACCCACTGGCTCTTTTGCCCTTTTCTTGCTCTCCAATTGCTCATATGAACATAGAGTTTTATAAATGTGTGGTTAAGGCCTCATTCCTCAATATGATTATGAGCAATGGAAAAAAAAATCTTCAACAGAATGTAGAGAAAAATAACATTAAAAAAATCTCTAAGTGACATCCAGAGCCTTCCAGCCTTTCAAAGACAGCACCTTGAAAGGGGTATTGCTGCTGACCTGCCATCATAATACCATGACTAGGATTTAATATTGAAGCAGTTGTAAATTAATCAAATAGTTGCTGGTCCTCCCCCAGAGCAAATTTGAATGGGTGGCAGATAAATGTCAAATATAGCAACTTGGTTTTAGATTGCAAGCCCCAAAGCATATTTTGTTATTCCTATGCCTTAAGATTAAACTATTCAGACACCAAAACCACATATTTCTTCTTAAAAAAATAATGTCTTTTTAAAAACAAAGATTATTCATATGAAATGTAACAGAGGTTTATAGTTTACAGCAACCAAAACCAGAATAATGTTTAAAATCCACTTAGCACATCTATGCTTTTCCTTGCATCATACAACAGTCATGTTTGATTGACTACAACTTTTCTCAGTAAGAGAACATGATGAAAAAGAGAATCAATGGCCAGATGAGTCTGAGCAGTTTTATCTTAACTACTGCATATTCCCAGCTCTGAAAGCAATTTTTCCTTAGTATTGCTCATATTAAAACTGCATCTTAAATAATACAGTATTGTATTCTCATATGTGTTCGAATTTTAATACAATAATTAACACTAACTCCTTACCAGCTTTGATTAAGAAATTATTTATAATACCTCCTGAACTTGATATCTTCACAATATCATCTAATTTATTCTCTTCCATTAATTTATGACCTAGTCTATTTTTGTGACTGGTGTAGTTTCTGCATGCTTGTGCAAATAGCTGAGTGTTATATGGTAATTTCTTTCATATATATGTCCTATATGAAAAAAAAAATAGAGAAAGTTTAGAATAATTCTTTAACATTTCTGCAAGATGTATGACTTTAAATCATCAAAACCAGAAAGGCTGAACTGCAAACCTCATTTTAGTCAAGAAGAATTTTGCCATAGACTTCCGTAAGGATGGGATATTGCCAGCCCAGATCTTAGCTAATAAACAAGTTCACAGCCAAATTGTTGATTAAAAATAGGGTTAAGTTTACTCAATAATCTCAGAGAGAAAAAAAAAGGTCAATAAATTTAGAGTTTTGATGTGTCTGAGTAATCTGATTTTAAATTGATTAATTCAATTAAAAGCTTAAGAAAGGAATTTATATAAGTACAAAATTACTGATTTTTATACTATTCAATCTACTGCTTTTTCATACTGATAATAATATATCCATTTATTATAAACATTTTAGCCCTCTACACTTTTATAAATTATACCACAAATTAAAGTGTATTTTAATGACATAATCTGCCATAGTTCAAAGTCTTAAATTCTTCCATAGTTAAAAACATTCCTTCAGCAGCTATTGACTACTTCAAGACATAGGTTGAAGGATGGGCATTTTCATTTCTTAGAAGTAGAGAACAAAAAATGTACAAGAGAGATGGATCATGGCAAAGCAGTACTGCATAAAAAAAAAACTAAAACAAAAAAAACCAAAAAACAGGAATATTGAATCAATATTAGCTATATTGATGACCTTTTTCATTACTATAATTCTGAGCACAAAACAAATTTCTACCACATCATCCTGCCAATAATATCTGTGGGCTGCATGAAGGTGAGCAGGTGGAGCCTTTTTCCATTTTCCTACAAGTAATTCAATTGTAAGAGCAGCACTCTCAATTTACCACATAAGCAAATTAGTAGCTTGTTTCATGGCAGAATATTGGCTTTCTAGAGTTACAACCAATTCATTTACAGTAAATAAAACCACTGTCTACTCTCTTACACGTTTAGAGCAATTAGTTGTTAATACTAAGGGATGGACTATGAAAACTTTTCTCACTGTGAAGAAACCACTACTCACATATCTGCACCACAAAACTGCTCTGCCAGCTTGGAATTCGCTACAGAGCAATTCACCTCTAGTGCTCTCCAGCATCTTCTGCCTACTGAAGACTCCTTCTTAACAAAAAGGTTCTTATTGAAATTAGCAGTCCATCCTTGACAGTCTCTTTCACCACTTGACCATGCTGTACATATCTTCTCCTGCATTTCCAGCCCCACCCTCTTGGACCTTAGGCTCATCCTGCTTGGCAACTGGCAGTAGCTACAGAAAAATTTGGCTCCAGATTTAATAAAGCATTAAATTTAATAACCCTATGAAATTTCATCCTGTGCCATGCTTGCAGGTTGAAACCTTACTTATCAGAGTGGGAGCATTTCCTGCAGCTGGACAGTAAAACTTGGATATAGGGCATCAAGTGTTTTGTCCTTCCCTCTAAAGAAAACACAGAACAGTAGGACTTCTTCAGAAGATTCCAAAGAAGTAAAATTGTGAAGAAAAATATTGGTTTTGCAATCTCTGTCCTTATCTTGATACATAAAACCCATTGAAAAACTTGAATTGTTCAGGTTGGAAAAGACCTCTAAGATCATCGTTCAGCTGTTGACCACCATCACATAGATATATGTGCATTCTTGCTCTAAGACAACTGAAAACAAGACAATGACTTAATTTTACAAGTGCTATAATTATTATACAAAAAAGTAGTTATCAGCTGACATTTGATAATATAATTCCTATGCAAATTCTCAATGGATTTGTAAGGCATTTTCCCTCAATTCTACCTTGTAAACTAATACTTGTTTTCTTTAAGAAAGTCATTAAATCATTGAAAGTTGATCTGTAAATCTAGAAACTCACCTAACGTTTGCAGAAGGCTGCATTTGACAGCTAAAAAGGAACCTCAGAGTTCATTAAAAGATGATACGCCAAGCTCAACGCATTGGATAGAACCTCATTCAGCACACCTCAGCTTTCACAGTTCCATTGACTTTTATAACAGCAGATGAATCCTGAACATCTGAATTCTGGAAAGGAAATAATTTTTCGTCCCACAGAGTCTAGGCTGACGAAAAGCTTAAATCTTTTCTGAATGTGTCTCTGTCAGTAGCCATAAAAGATTTGTGTGTGTGAGACTGTACCATCCTGGTGATTCTGCTGTCTGTGATGGATCAACCTGTACTATGGAAGGACTCTGCTCTCCATGCTTAAGGAAGGCTCCAGGCTACAGTTCAGCCCTATTCCCAGCTTTGGGATTAGGTATGATGCAAAAATTCCACATAATGCTGTAATCTTTATCTGTTTAGACCTTCTTCCCAGACCCTCAATAGGCATGAAAAGAGAGGCCAAAGGCCTAATAAAGGCCTTGCCCAATATTTGCAGACTAATCAAATGGTAATTTATCTCACATTTTAATGAGTTATTCAAATCAGGTCAAGAGTGTATAACCGTCATTACAATTAGAAAAGCATATTTTTTGAGCTACTTTATAATAGAATGGTTTGAGATAAAATAATTTAAAGTAACAAACAAAAACTACAAGTTTCCAAAAAATACCACATAACTGCAGGGTGTGCCCTCTTAGCATTGACAAGTTGGAACACCAAAACTGAGATGTATGCAAATTCCTAACGTAGATTTTCATAAGTACTGTTTAGATCTCACAACCTTTACTCAGCAACCTCTAGTTTCCACTTTCACAGTGCTAAAATTCCCACAGTACCCAAAGGCACTTCATATTTCCCCCTTCTGCTGCAGAACAAGCCTGGGTGTTGAGGCAAGGGTTGTGCATTCTGGTGGGCAGGATTTCTCCAGCCCCTTGGTTAGAGCTCTTTTAGCATTTCAAGGCCTACATCCCCTTTGTAAAGCTGGCCTTCAATATGAAAGGAGTTTTTTTTTTTCCTGCAAAATTAATGGTAAGAAAGATTGACTGTCTCTGGTTGTATAATTCAATTTGAAGTATCTGAAAAATGTTACTGAAAATCACCTCTATTTGCCAAAAGCTGACAAGCTATTTGCACAAAACCATGGAAAGAATTCTGGGAGATGTCAATAATGAATACGATAAATGTTCTCAAGCTTGATAACTAAAGGGAGTTTGCTGATAAATTTTAAATGCATTCAGCATGCTCTAGAGTCACTTTATATGGATATTTCTCCTGGATTTATAAAAAAAAAAACCTCAGTAGTTCTGAAAAACTACTACTTTTGTTTTGGATTATTTGGCATTTTAATGCATATAAGTAATGACTGAGTATGTAATGTCTGTTATGTATGTAGTGTAATGTATGTAATGTATATTATTTCCTCATTATTTTTTCTTTTACTTAAGAAATAGTGAGGGCTTTGGGGCTTCTTTCCTTTTTCCATGTTTAGATATAAAAAATTCAACACATTTCTTTAGGGCAAACACAAATGTTTGGGGACCATATTCAAGCACATTACTAAATAATAATATATTCTACCTATTTGATTCTCTTCACTCTATTTTCTTATACATTTATATTTCACATTAGACTTGAAGCATTTTTGCTTCAAGATCTTTTAAACTATAATAATAATGTGGTTATAGAATAGGCATCTAGAATACCTAACAGCACATGTAAAAGATAAGTATTTTTCCTACTTTTAAAAAGCTATAACTAAATGTTCATGTTCTGGAGAATCAGAGGTTATTTGATCTATTTATCTTTATTTAAGGCTTAAATACACAAAACATAATAGAAATTTTAGTGGAAATGGACAGAAGATCTATTTACATGTCATTGGTAATAAAGGTATAAAATAAAACTGGGTTTGACTGTTTCCACTTGCTGATTTCAGGGGCAAAATTCTTTCTGTTCTCTTATCCCTTCCTTAGCTCATTTCTTCCTTCTTTTGCCACCACTTTCACCTCCTTGATTATGTGAGAGCACTCTGCTACTTAGTTTTGCCCCTGGGCCTAATCTGGTTAGGCAAATACTATAGACCTCTGCTTAAGACCTAGAGGTCTTGGGGTTTTGTCTTCATTAACCTTCTTCTCGATATAGATCTACTTCATAATATCCTTCTCAACTGGTCTTAAATCATCCATGCTAAAGTACATACAGCTCTTTTTAATTCACTGCATTTGCAAAGATTCTTTGCTGATGTACAGGTAATGATCAAATCAAGTCTATAGCCTAAATATTTAATATTTCTTTCAGAGAAAGGAATTAAAATTGAGGGGAGGAGAATGGTTGAAGGAAGCCTTTCTCTCTCGAAAAATATTGTCATGAACTTAATATTAAGTAATTTTGTTATCAAACCAATTATGAAAATTGAAGATATAGAAGCGTTGGAGTTGAAGAGCCTTTGACAGAAATGTAGCATTGGTGAATTCTGATCACACATCAAAAGTGACAGAAATGCATAAGTAGGTTTCTTCTTTTTAAAGACTAAATGAGCAACCAGAGAGCTTGAACAAGGCACATCTTCCAGGTCTTTCAGGCAGTTTTCTCTACACTCACAAGCCAAGCCAGGACCAAGGATTGCCAGGTCTGGGTTTTCCACTTCTAAATTGTGATCCATTCTCATAGCAACAGCTCGTTCACCTTCCCATTCTTCTAAACTTCCCCCTTTCCTGACTCTTGGAATATAAGAAAAAAAAATTGGATGAGTGTTTGGCTTTATTAAAGATTTTTTTTTGTCCTACTGAGTATTGGAACAGTTGATCCTAAGAGAAAACACTTGGCAGGAAATACCTATGGTATCTTAAAAATTTGGGAGCAGTTACCTTATTTTCTCCTAGCAACAGGGAGACACAGTCAGTAGGAGAAAAGAATAGAACAATAAAATCTTTTATGCCTGTACTTCTATGGCTCTTCAGAACTTTCCTGCCTTTGAGACTTCACAAACACAGGTAGTTTTCAAATCTTTCTAGAAGCAGGTTTAAATGTCAGGACACTGAAGTCTCCCCACGCAGTTTTCTACTTAACGGCTTAAGGGAAAAGTTTTGAATATAATAACCCAGAACAGGCTGCTCTACCTTGTGCCAGAAGTCGTTGTCCTCCCATGCTGCAAACTTCTCAGAGGTGCTACAGGTATTTAATTAGCAAAGCGCTTCACAAAAGAAGGCTAAATGTTCACACTATAAGGAAAAACACCATCCTTCAGGAATAAAGGAGAGACAAGAGATGCATAAATTTTTAGTAAAGTTCCTGTCAGCTTTACTCACCCTTTTTTTATTCTCTGAGCTTTCCACTCAGCATAAGAACAAGAAACCCTTTCTTGCAGTCCATATTCACACTACTGCCTTGATCATAGAAAAACTGAACACCTTCAGTGCATGATAATTAAGCGCACTTGTAATCCAATTAGTATTTCATTGGTCTCCACACATGTACTGTCTTTGTTCTTAGACCACAGAAACCCTGTTTATTACTCAGTTTATTAAAAAAACCAACAAAACAACAAACAGCAAAACCCAAAAAAAAAAAAAAACACCAAAGCAGAAGGAAAACAGCCCAAAGGCAACTTGCACAGCTTTTAAAAAGAAATACACACCTCCCAACAACACTTAAAGTTTCCCCTCTTACTTTCTTGCTCTATGTTACTGCTGATAAATTTCTCTTCCCAAACCATCCCAGATTTGCATGAATGTCTGCTTGGTTTCATTCCTAGTGCCTGTTTACAGACAAACCCACTACAATAAGCTCAAGCACCGAAGCAGTCAGAGGTGTTCCATGTAGAGTTACTAAAAGCAAATTAATCTGGATTTCGAATCAGACATTCTGGAGTACTGGAAGGAAGTTTTTTTCAAATAACATGCCTGACCACATCAACAGTCATGACCACACTTTACTGATACTCAAACATCTGCTGAAACTCTCAGCACCACAGGCAAATTAGAAATTGAGAAACATATTTTGAGGTACAGAAAGTTCATGCTTTAACTGCCAATTAGATTTTCCTCAGTCCTTCAGCAAAATGAAAGACACTGTGCAACCACGAATGCACCAGGGCTTCACCAGTTCTCCTGCTAAACAGTGTCTCTTGTAAACAGACACAATACAAGGTAAGAAAAAATTTAAAATATATTGTAAATGTAAAGGAAAAAGAGACTGTGTGGTGCTTTTCTCCCATGTGTTCATTTTTGTGAATTTTAATATTATAATCCAACATAAATTATACAAAATGACCTAATTATAACTGCTGGAGGGTCTAGGGTTGTTTTTTGAATGGCTTTTTAATGTTTTGTTTGCTTTTTGCTGTCGGTTCGTCTGTATCAGCCTTTAAACATACGATAGCATCCTCATAGTGACATTTTAATATGCCCTGTTCTCAAACACTCCGCAGAAGTTAATTCTCTGAGAATACCAGATGCTGCCAGTTCTGAGGGATGACACTGAGACCAAGAAGGAAGCTGCTCAGAGAATTTCTGAAGTGCCCACACTCACTGTGCAGCAGCATGGGAGGAACCTGGGGCATGGATTTGCCATGCATTTGAAGCCTCTTCTTCTGTAACACACCACTATGGCTTGAACACAATCCAAATATGTGGAAAAACAGCACTCAGCTTTTCCTTACCTGAATCCCACTACTCAATCTGAATCAGAACTCCTTATCCCACTTCCCTATAGCTTTTCTTCACAGAGTAAGTTCACTGATGGCTGTATAAGTACCACCTTCACCATGGACACAGAGGTAGATTAGCAAACAAGGACAGATGTTCCAAAAGAGAGGTCTCCTCTTAGCTACACATAGAGATGCTTCCATAATATCTATTAATAATTAGTGCATAAAAGAATAAGGGAAAAATTGTTGGAGAGATATTTTTCTCCATCCAAATGAATACTATTTTTCATTTTTCCCAGTGACTCATATTCAGCTGCTTGTACAAATATTTGACCCACTGTATTAATAAATTCTCAAACAATAAAATGCTAATAAACTAGAAGCTGTTAATTCTGCAAGGTGTGTAACTGAACATCACTAACGAGGCATAAAATATATACCTCAAAAATTGGCTTTCTTCCTTCTCCCTGATTATAAAGATGTATTACCAGGGAAAGGTTTGGAATTTTTTTAAACGAGAAATATTCTAACTCATTGAATTAAATAACTCCTCAATATTTTCATATGTTCTGGGAGAAATGACATAGTCCCATTTGTCTTCTTGAATTTTAGCAAATAACAGGATCTTTTCCTGGCTACAGTGAAACTGAACATTGAGAAAGTGTTTGAAGTCTTCATGAATAAAAATAATTCTGATGTAGAATAATAAGTCCTTCAGTAAAGTAGCCTATGATTCCATCCTCTCCTTTTGTGTGAGCATATTACAAATAAAGAAGACTACTTGACTCTCAGTGAATATAAATTTGAATGGTGAGGTTCAAAGAGAAACTAAATATTAGGACACTGATTTCAGTCTTTTAATTAAAAGACTGTGTCTTATAAGTTTGAATCTTTGTTCGCTCTAATTCAGAGCACTCTTATGGGACTGTGTCACCCTCTAGTTCATAGAAATTGTGATCTAATGTAGGAAATGCTATTCCTCATTTAATTTGCCAGCTTTGTATAAGCATTTTTTCCCCGTATAAAAGGGCAGGTATGAACAGCTCCAGCTTTGCTGCACAAATAATCCACAGCTTTGCCCAGGGTGGTGTAGCAGTCATTGTATGACAAGGTAAGTTCATTTCTTATAGTATAACTTGAACACCTCCAAAACCTGTTGCAAATGTTTTACGAGAACCTGTATAAAACCAAAAGACTAAATAGTATAACACTCCTGAATATCACCTTAACTGCTGTATTCAATTCTAAGTATTCAAAATAAATAACCACAGCAAAACACTGAAGTTTGAGGGGGATTAACCTCCCTTTGATTCACACTTCCATATATATTTGAGGTTTTCCCATTAAGGTGTTTTAGCTTTCATGTTACATCCTGGCTTAAGGGAATGCTTTGAATGGTTTTTCCAGTTAGGCCATAAGGGCTTGACTTGGGGGAGCTCATTGACACAATTCTATCTACACAAGAAACATGATAAAAGTGTCACTAATAAAGCAAAACCGGTGTGGCTCTTTTAATGTCTGTCAATTTTCTTACACGTTACCGCAGTAATTTTTCTGTTCTGTGTGATTCATAGGCTTCAAGGCCAGAAAGGCTGTTTTTGATTATCTAGTCTCATTTCCTTCATAATACAAATTACAGGCTCTCAGCTAGTACATGAGAGACCTCCTGTTTAAGCAGTTTAATGGCTAAGAGCCTAGTAAATGTATTTTTAGACTTTCTGAAGCCTGCTCCTCTGACTTGAGTCTCAAGAGTATGCCAACTAGGTAGAGGAGTATAGGCACATTCTTGCCTCCCAAGGTGGATAATTAGCATGACCTATATATATGTACATTTCTGAGAGTTATATGTACTTATTAAAAGCTATAGGGCTAAAACACAGATCTTTTAGGTGTTTTGAAAAGGAAAATATTAACTAAACTTTCATTTTGCTTTTATAACAGCTTGATAAATGCAGAACTCTCAAAAACTGTTTCTTTAACAAGTCTATTCATTTCAGGGACGACCAAAATGAATAGTCTTGTTAGCAAAGTGTAACTCTACCAGCTATTTTAGAACACTGGATAAATATCAAATGCATGTGTTTTCCTGGAAGATAGAATAAAGGACACATAATGACACATGAGTAATTTTTACTACATATTTGTCATTATATAAAGCATTATAAAATCTGAGATAGAGCCATTTCTGAGAGGTAAAGTGATGAAGTACAGCAGGTTCTATTTACTTGCTAATGTGACTAACATCTTGAATACAGCTCCATGTAGGTACAGTAAATGTGTATTGTTAATATAAATTGTTGAGGAATTTGTCCTTTAGAGTTGTGAATGACTTACTGCATTTTACTCCATGTATTCAGTGCTTCCCAATATTTGCAAAAGAAATACAGGAATTTATCCTTTTCACAGCAGCCTGAACAGCCCCTTTGCTCTGAAGAATTATGTAGGAGTAGACTAACAGTGGGACTCAAGTAGCTTTGTGTAATGCTCAGAATATAGATTTGCCATAGATATTTTCCTGTCTCACATAGGATGTATAAAAAGTTCTAGACAGATAAATATGTTGCATGAGAATTGTACAGAATTTCCAAATTCCAAGTCTAGTTTTGTTGGTCCAATCTTGCACTTAGATACTTTTACATTATTCTTTTCTGAAATACAAATTTCTTCCAGTATTACAACAGTCACAGTCATGGACAGTATTCTTATTTGAATAATTCACTGCAGAGAAACACAGAGACGAAGTCTGCTAAGGACATTAAAAAAATATCAGTGCATGACTGACAGTCACAGCTGCATTTTTTTGTGTTTGAAAGTGCATAATGACATAAGAACTTAAGAACTTAGAGGGATAACCACAAAGTTCATGGCTTTCAGAAGAATTTGGATGAAATGAAAGCACTAGTTCACTATTTATACCCCAGTGATGTAGGGGTGTTCGGGTAAAGGAAGGTTACATTAAAACAGAACTCTTTGAAATCTCCCATCACTTTTGTGATGGTGTAAACATACAGTAGTGTTACAGTTCAGTATAACTAAAGCCAAAAAACTCTTCTAAAATTGAAAATTACATAACAACTAGTCATTAGTTGCAGTTAATACAAATAATATCCATTTAAATAAATGTCCATTGATAGTGCAAATAGCATTGTCAAACAGGCATTTGGCTTTAAAACTAATTTATGCTTTGTTTTGCACAGCTTCAATAGTAAAATCACAACTTGCAAACATAGTTTTCAATGGTGATTTACATGAAAGTGACTTTGGTGGGGTTTTTAAAAATATTTCTTATAGACTTGTAAGTACCATGTAAGACCAAGTAGTTAAGCAGAGCCATTTACTGAGAAAATCAAAAGATCAGCTTGTATTACCAGCAAAAGGCCTTCAATGCCCTTTTTCTGAGATCAAAAGCACTTATCTGGCACCTTTTGATACAACTCAGGTTCATTGAAGTAGGAAATCAAGTAAATTCTTCCTGACTTCTAGTCCTAGAGAGAGATGCTACAGGTGGTTGGGAGTGGGGTCATGTAAGTACCAATGCAGCTGTCATCAGGAACCTCTCAGGTTTTTGTCAGCTAAAAGTTGCTTCAGAAGCAGAGTATTAATGGTCACATAAAGACATTTAGCTTCCTTTCCTTTGGGTGGATACTCCTGAAAATGGAATAACCATGGCTCATGATATGGAATTCAGCACAGACCTGTTAGCTAAGGGTAACCCCAGTGAAAATTTTCCAGATTTATACTCACTTAATGCTGAATTTTGCTTTCCAGGCAGACTCCCCTCTGAAGAATATACAAAGGCAAATGAAAGGAATTAGACTCAGCTGCTTTTATTTCCTCCCACCCCCAATACAGAGAAGCTACTGAAGTCAATGCTATGATGCCAGCAGTACCAGGTGTTCTATAGTAGCCTCTTGTTATCCATTGCTTCTATACAGCTTTATAAGTTGCCAGTGAATCAGTCCAGATGCTTCCTTTCTTTAAAGAACAAATGCCTACTTTGAGTGGAAAAAAAAACTACCAGAACCTCTAAATCATAGCAGCAAATTACAAAAATTGCCTTTAAATGAAATGCAGTGCTGATCAGAAGATTGTTCTAAGTGGGTGCCAACAGAAAAAAACTCTTGCCCTGAATATACATTTAATGATGAAGAAAGGACTCCTTTCACTAGAATAAATTCATTCAATAAAAAGATTCAGTCACTTTTGGTTCTTCCCAAGTCTGAAAAAAACCCATATCTGGACAACAGGTTGGTAGCTATGAAAATTATTAAAAGAATGATGAGGGCAGAATTTCATAGCAAAGTCCACAACCATGGTCCAAACTTATTTCCTATGAGAGTCCTCTTTTATGCTCCTGAACTTCCCAGGTCACTGCATGATTTCACCTTTCTGCTTAATTGCTCTAGGTGGACCCTGAAGTAAATATAGAAAGCTACCTTCGAGCAATTAAGAACATCAGGGTTATAGAAATCTTTGAAAGTCAGGAAAGAGGTATATTAGTAGTAACAGTGCATATTATATTGTTTAATTAAAAGAGTTTAGAGATGACTTGATAACTCAAATTTCTGTAATTTCTAAGTACCTTAGTATGTTATTACCACCAAAGAAAATTCCTGTAAAGAGTAGGTTAAAAATTTTGTATGCAGCATTCTTATTTCTACAAGAATGATTGATTCTGACCTGACTATTTAAATATTTTTCAATTCCTTGAAGGGAGTTCTTCTTGGTAGAAAAATGTCATTGTAATGCGCATTTAAAGAGCACAGTCTCCATTTTCAGTTATCCCAGTACAATTTTAGAGTGGTCTTCTTAAGCGTTCTTCACTTTCATTAGATTTAGTTTCTTTAGAAACTGTGATAAAGAGTTTAGTCCAGAATTTTGTAATCCTGCATGTAGACAAATCTTAGAGATGTTTGAAAATACTCTTCCTTGCGGCTCTAATTTCTTTCCACTTAGCTGGTGAAACTCCACTGAGCGTGATTGATTGGATTAATGTTAAAATCAGCTGAGACTTCTGTTATGAGCGAGATGTACAAAAATTTCCAATTACTTCTGATTTTCACTGAAATAATAGAAATTAGATTCTGTTGGGCTCATTTGTTTAGTTGCTCAGACTGCATTTTACCCTAGGAAGATACAGTGCAATCTTAGGCTGAAACTGAAATCTTTAGTGTCACTCTGCTGATATATCTGGTGCACAACGAGGTTCAAGGATATTCCAATATCCAAGAAATATACCTCTTTCAAATACCTGCTTCATTGGAAATGTCTATGTATAAAACTCTCATGGAATTTCACTGTGCAAAAAAGATACAGGACACTGAAGCTTTAAAGTGTCATTTTCTATGTACATTTACACATTCAAAAGTTTGCTTTAAGGAAGAAATGTTAAGTTTTCCTATCTCTTTATTGCTTACCTGCTGATTTTGGGATTTTTTTTTTTTTTTTTACCTCTTCACTGTGACAGCTGAACTGTTTTCCATCCTCAATAAATCCCCTCATACTTTTTGTCCTGAAATACACATCCTTCATCCTGAAAGAGCTTTAATATTGTTTTGAAAGGTTCTCTGTCAGCATACCCATCTTCTGGATAAACCTATGCTCAAAGTGGAGCCTTGTGCTGAGGAAGTCACAATCTTACATATGTACTATCTCCATCTCAACGTTTACTGGACTCAGCAGAAATCAACACATTTGCAAATATAAAATTTTTTACATTAAATCCTTCAGAGTTACATGAGTCACACAGTTTTTGTCTTTTCTCTGAATCCACAGGAAGTCTATGAAAAACACACACATGTTACATGATAATTTTGAGTGACATCAGATTGATTCAGAGCATAGTAAATTTTTTATTTTCATAGTGGTAAGGCACTAGAATTCTTGATGTGTATTGAACATTACCATGAGGTGATTTTATTTTAAAAATAAGTGCGTTCCCCTTTTGTCAGAAAGTTTTCTTGATATTTGTGGCAGGTCCTTACAATTTCTTTTCATACTGCTGATGAGGAATTAGCTATCTCAGACAGAATTTTTGAGTATGTGTGTCTCAAGGAAGAATTACATTTCTGTTCCTGATGTTGGTTGGTTTCTTCTGAGCCATGTGCTTCAGATAGAAAACTTCTTCAGCAGCCATATTCTGCTGCAATATTTTTTCTCCTTGGGGACCATTAATTGATCATATTTCAACATAAATTTGAATCTGCAGCTTTAAATGTCAATATTCCAGGGTTGCAGGGTATCACCCACGAAAGTGCAAAGAAATTGCTTGCTTCAATGCATCACAATAAACATTTAGTGTATAGTTAATTATGACATTCAGCCAAAATTTGAACATATTGACAATACCAATATAAGGACAGTACAAATATTTATTGGAATATATATTTATAGACATGGGGGTATGTGTTACACACAAAAAGTTAGCTATAATAGTTTTGGTGAACAATGGCCGCTATTTAACTATATTTATGAGATTCTTTAGAAAAAAAAGAAGTCATAATAGAGAAGATATGATGTGCAGCTACTGCTCTTTGGAGTAATTTGAGGAACATTATATTTAAAGTTCATTAATTTATTTTAAAAATGTAATGCTCATTAAAAATAATAGCAATTTTATAAAGAATATTTTTAAAATTCTTATGCTCATAATTTTGTAAATTTTCCAAGACTTTCAAAATGTTTGGAACTTGTTAAATGGGGGTTAAATTTTTAAACCTTGTTGATTTGTTCCTTTTTATCAGTAGAAGCAGCTACAAGATTGAGTGGGGAAGTTCAAGTTATCCATTCTTTTCCTGTAACGTCACCTAGAAACAATTTCAGTTACCTGACTCAGGCAACCCCATTTTGTGTCAAACCCCTAAATTACCTCACTTCTGTTCTAGCAGGGAGTCTTTCCAACCAGCTGCTATCACCTAGGATATAGAACTATGTGAACAAGTCCAGAGAGTCAGGAATGCCCTCCATCTGTGTTTAGCCCGGCAAAAGCCAACTGCGGTTGAGAAGGCATGAAACTGAATCCATGTCAACCTGGCACTGAGTCAAAAATAAGGAGCTGAGCTTGAGTCCAGGGCTGTACCAAAGTATCTACTGGGTTTCTGAATTGTTGGGGGCTTGGGTCAGGGAAGGCTGGGCTGTGGGTCTCTCTCAGGCCCATTCTGAAGCAGCACACATAAAAGCAGGCAAGGAAAGAACAGGCGTTTCAACAGTCCGTGGAAGATCAGAGAGTGCAAGAAGCACAAACCATTTTAGTTCTTCGAAACCAGAGCAAAAATGAAAGTCATTACAGTAAGATGAACTTGTGTTTTCAGGAAGGTTAATGACCGAATTCTACATAGTTTGATGTTAGGGGAGATTACTGGCACAAGGTGAGATATTTGTCGCATGACACAAGCACTGTAAAATTACTTAGCTATAACGTGCCACTTTTATGCTCATGATGGTTTAAGGATTTCTTTAAGTTGCTTTTATTTCTCAGTGCTCTATTTTTCCAGCTGTCAAATGAATTGTGTGATTGATAATTTAAAAATTTGTGGTGTCACTTTGGTGTTACAGATATTGTAGGATAGCATGTGCAATAAAAAAACTTGCCCTCCTTTGGCAAGGATGTTGACACACACATAAATTGTTATTCTGAAGTCTTTCTTCAGCATTTACACACAGTATAGCAAATACCAGCACATCAAAAGCTTGCAATCCAATACAATAAATTGCAGTTGTACTATCAATCTTTTGGTAGAAACACTTATTGTTCAGCTAGCTAACATTTAATAGCTTTTTACGAACCTGAGTGACTCATGTATAATTTAAAGCTGCAAATAATCTCTAAAATAATAGAACAGGAGTATGAACATGGTATGTAGGTACAGAATGAGTAATATATAGTCAAAAGTATAATTGCATATAAATAAACTATAGGTAAAAATATGTATAGGCTTAAGAGAACTGCAGTATAAAAATTCTTTTTGGGCACAAATTAGTTTGGGGCAAACAAACCTGCCTATTATGAACAGCAGATTTAAGGTTTGCTTTGAATTCAAGCAATTGCTTTGAGTAGCATTTTCAAGAGGTCTAATAAAAACATCAACATTTACAAACCTTACCTTGCCTATGTATTTTCACCATCAGAGCTGCAACAGCCCTGCTGCTAAAGTTTTATACAGGTAGGTTATTTCCAGGGGATGAAAAAGGAAGTCCTTAATATTTCTGAATATATGGTGCTTGTCAGAAAATAAACAAATGCCATTATAACTAAAAGACTGCAGATCTTCCTAGAATTAGGCATAGCATCTACACGGAGTAGTTTGTGGGGAGATAATCCAGAGTATCCCAATTTAGACTTACTACTAAATGACAAACATCAGGGGCACTGTGAGATGGCACTGAACTTAGTATTGCTTGCCCAGTTGGAGACGCTGCCTCAGCTTTCCTTCCTCTGTAAATACCAGGTCCCTATCTTGTTAATAACACCCTGTCCTAATTCTGAAGATACTCTGATTTTTTTTTTCCTCCTTTTCCACTATCCCAAAGAATATCTACACAATTAAAGAAGACAGTGATACTTCAGCCACTTATACTCTTTAGGACAAATTACATTGTTAAGCTTATGAGAAATATTTTATTGCTTATATTTCCAAAATAAGATTCATTTATTACAGAATCACTTATTAGAGAATGTAGTAATTTTACAATTACTGCCTTTGCATACCTCTCAAGAAATGGAACTTATAGCAAAGGTGTTTCCTCTTTTTTCCCTTCATTCATTTCCATCACCCTCCTTTCCACCAGCGTCCTGATACTTTTATATTGTCAGGAGTTACAAATGTGTGTTATCACAACTGTTTCAAGGCCATGTGTTTCAATAGTTGATATTAGTAAGGTTTCAGGATAGTTAACAAAATGAGGTTGTTTTTTGCTGGTTGAGGATATGGCTCAACATTGAGGGATATTTTCTGTTACAAGCAACTGGAATTGGTACACATATAAAACCTTTCCATCAATTTGAGCAAATGTACACCATTATATGTGCAGTATTGTGATTCTCAAAACAGAGTAATGATTATTTCTATATTAACGGGATAAATCTAATGAAAATCAAAATATTAAAGGAAAAATGTAGTCAAATGATTACATGACTGGTGACTGATGTTTAAATTATGTTACATGGCACATTATTGAACATTAAATGTAACTATAATATATACAGGTAATTTTAAAAAAATATAGTTGCTAAACATTTAAAAATAAAAATATAAAAGTCTAAATGTTGCAAAATATTTGAAAAATTTCTGTTTTGCTAAAAATCTTCTCTCCATATCAGCTATTATTCATAATAAATATTCATCATATTTAAATCTTAATCCTTTCATGCAAGAAAATCCCTTTGGTATTGTACATACTACATAATTTATTCTGTGTACAGAACAATCTAGAAAAATAATTCTGCTTTATTAATAAAAATTATCTATAATGTCAAGGTTCAGTTAATTAAAAAATGTCAATTTAAGGTAACTACAGACAGGATATCTACTGATTAGGAATAAGAATTAATAATAATAAATAAGGAAATCAGGCATACTAGATACTGTTAAGAAACAAAAGAATCAGTAATACAGCAAACAAAACAAAATGATCCAATAAAACAAAGAAATCAGCCTGTTTTTCATACTTGCTTGAAACTTTTCTTAAGTAAGAAGACTTAGAGCTCCAGAACACACACAACCCTTTAAATGGTATCCCACCTATACAGGTACAGAGTCTTTCCAGGTGGTCTGATATGAAGAGGAATGGGACACTACATATTTATATTTACGGTCTTTGCATCACATGAACTTTCTAGGTATGGAAACACTAAATCAGCCAAGACACCAATAAACCTGGAAGTTTGTTTCTAATTTAACTAGTTAGGAAAGTATGACCATGCAGACTGGATTTCTGATTTATACAAAGAATAGGCACCTCCTGACAAATGCTTAAGATGAATAGAACTGTATTATTCAACATTTGTAACAGAGATTAAATGGCTTTTAATGACCAGCTTCTTATCATAAAAATATATTTACACAATGCCTGTGAACAAGTGTCCTTGTTGCAAAACCTGATGTTTATTTATACAGAAAAAAAATCTTGCCCATATTGCACTGTTTCCTCTGGGAGAAGGGAAGTAAACACAGCCGGCATTCTTTACATAAAGAAACAAAAAGAATAAAAAAAAATCTGAAAGAAACCCCACACTTCTCTTTGGCTTTTATTCTTCCTCATTCCTTTGTCCATTTCTTATCTCAGATATGCTCCAAGTGATTAATTTAATAGGAAACTCTCAAGGCAAAGACTAGCTAAAGTTAGTGATATTCCCAAGTAGAACGTACATCAAGCTGTGGACTGACCCTGCACAGATTATCTCCAGAGAGTCTCTACTGAACAGCATCACACTTTTTTTTCTTTTTCTGTGTCTGGTGGTTTAGACTACAGTTCTTTGAGAACAGAAAAAGGCATACCTCAAAATGTGGCTGTTATTTCATCCTGAACACTTCCTATAGCTGTAGCCTCTTTTACCACTGCCAAAGCTTTACATCTCTCACAAAACCAGGAAACAAACTTAGAAAATGGTCAGCCTGTACTTTAGTTTAATTCTCCTTACCTTGATATCCATGAAATATTTACTGTAAGAATATACCTACCTCATGTTATCAGTGCAAAAATTTTACATTTACTTGCATTATTTATACATACATTAAAGTATACTGATGGTATTAAAAATAAAGAAAATCATGTAATACCTTTACTTTTACCTATGGATTTGGTGAAATGGTTCCATGAAGAAAGCATTTCCAGACAAAAAGAGAATAAAGAAGAGGAGAGAAACAACAGTAAGAGTCATGAGTACATGTAAATGTAATAGTATCTGAACATGAAGAGACAAAGTATAAGGTAAGTGTCTGAAGACAAATGGAGATGCAATCAGTGTCATATTAGGGATTTAGTTTATTTTTTCCCAATCATGTACATGCAGAGAAACACAGAAATAACCCATGCTTAGATTAAAAAAAAAAAAAAACTGCCACAAATTAACATGGACAAAGGTTAGGAGGAAAAAAATCACTGGTTTTGTTAGGTAGCAAAATTGTACTCAGCATTCCAGAAGCCAGGAGCAGGTGCTTTCTGCACATATCCAATCAGCCATGCATTAATGCAAATGGACTCTTCAATGTGTACAATGTTACAAGAGGAGCATCTTCTTTCAGGAGCTATCTGAAGAGTGGTCTTGCACTTTGTTTATCTTTTATAGGATCACCCATAATTGTATTTTCTGATAAATACATGACATTTTCTTAATCGCTTTCTTATTTCTCTCACCTCTTTTTAGTTATTGTATTGCAAGAGGGGGAGTTGAGGCGGCAGGAAGGACAAAAGCTTACGGAGCAAACAAAAAAAAAATTAAATAAGAAAAAGATGTGACTAAAACCATGTGTTTCTTTGCAGCCAAAGACAGCTTTCAAGCGTTTGCCCATCGGTTGCAGTGATGGATTCAAAGCAGCTACAGAACAAGAAGAAACAATGAAAGCAGAGTGGAAAAGGAACAGAGCCCATACCTTGGTCGCCCATCATCAGGTGCGCCAGACCTTGAAGGGAAACAAGAGCACAGTCAGCAATGAACAAGGGAGCACGGGAAGGTGGTGTTGTCACACTGACAAAAATGTTTTGTGACAGGCATCTGTTTCCTATAAGATGTCTGTATCACAGAGAGAAATCAAAGAGCATTTTTCAACCACTGGTTGGAATGCTTTGGGCTACGAGTAAGAGAACTGCAATTCAAACACTGGGTGCTGATTTATTGTGTATTTTTTTTCTGTGCAGTATTTGCAATGACAGAAAATAATGCAATGCTTTCAAATCCAACCAATTCCTTTAATAATCCATCTGTCTTTATCGTATTTTGATTATTATTGCTCTGTACACTTTGCTGAGAGGACTTCCTGTCCTCTACATGTGAAATGATGTTTAAACCCTGGAGAAGTTTAAACCTGAAAAATGGGCTGGGTCTGGTCTTTTTCCTCTCATAAAAATGAGCATTTCAGGTAATTAAATAAAATTTCTTCATCACATTGAAATGATAATGCAAAGAATGTCTCCTGATTTGTGTGAAATGTGACAGTAGAATGAATTTATTTCAGAGAAGGCAAATCATTACATATGCAATATAAAATACATAGTAATAAAGAAAATTTAAGTGTCAGCTTCTGCAACTACTTCATAAATTTGTTAGAAATAGATTTTGCTTTATACTTATATTGTGAGATGAAATCCCATCACACCAGAATAGGTCTAGTGACATTTCAAAGCAGATGTCCATAATGATAATTGCTCATCCAGAGCCAAATTTTGTTACTCTTCAAGAAAAAATATGCAACTTTTAAAATTCATGATAATAAAATGATACTTAAATCTCCCTGAATATAGTGTGATGTTGGGAGAATATTTTTCTTAGAAATATGAAGGTTTTTCATTTTTTATGTCTGATTTAAAAAACAGGCTCATTCTTGTTGAATTTAGCTGTTTTGGGATCCATTAAAGAAGTTATTGATTGTTCATGTATTAAATGCACGCCTTTTCTCCAAAAGCCATACATTATTTTCTTAATTGCAATTAATTAAAATTAATTCACACAAAGAAGGTGAGCAATAAAATATCCTTCTCTTTATTGGAAAGCAGACTTCCTAGAGAGAGAGTTTCTGTGATTTCTAATTCACAAAGAAAATTAGGTGCACAAATGACTCACACTACTTGGGGGTAGTTCAAAGATACTGCCGACTGCAATCAGTCTAAATGATTCCTCTCTTATCAGTTCCAAATCTCAAGTGATGTTCCAAGTAGACTAACAACAGTTTTGTTGAATTCTTGCTTTTTAATGTCACCAGTTTTAGATGTGTAGTTAAACTGAAGGGTCTGATGTGCCTCATCTCTTGTGCAATAAATTCTGTTTCCAAATACAGAGCTCTGCAGCTGGTGGGATTACCTGGGGCTCACAGCAATGTAAATGAAAGCTGACTGTGATCCTGAAGGGATGCCTGCATCAGCATTGCTTGGGAAGCCTCACACAGTTGTACTGGCAGTTTGCAGCTTGTAAAAGAGAATAGAAATGTTTTCAGGGTTGTTCTTTCTCTGTAAGTGTTGCTGCAAGTGAGGCTCACTGAATAGACAGAGTATAAAGAACAGGTGATATTTTTAATTCATTCTTTTAGTCCTGGGTGTCCTTGCTTGGATCCACTGCCATTTGGCCTTTTGGAAATATCAGTCTCTTCTTGGGATTGATTAATTTGTCTTTTGGGTCGTAACTTTTGGTGTTGGCAACTATAGCAAGAAATCTCAAACTTTTGACTTGGCCCTAATTGTACTGGAAAAAGGAAAATTGAAACCAGCTGGACATTGCAACATCTCTTTCTCTCATGAAACTGACCTTTCAGCCACTACATTATGTGAGATCTTTCAGCTGTTAGAGAAGACATGAAACAAATCACTGTCCTGTCTCCCAGGGAAATGCAAAGAAGGTGATCTCACATTTACATATGAACTTAATAGCTATACAAACCTAAACAAAAGTCTAGCTTCAGATTATCACTGCTTGATAGCTACTATTTTTGTTAAAATGATACATAAAATTGGTCAGTTCCAAATAGATGACTCTTACATAATTTGGAAAAAAATGTAAACAGAAGTACTTCTCAAAAACATCATAAAAACTATTTGAATTTTAAGAGTCACAGTGTTGTTTGATGAAAAAAGGCAGTCAAGAGATTGTAAAAGACATACACTGCTCAAACCAAACATCTACCAATTAAAAAATTCAGCACCATTCCTCAAGACACTGTATTTTATTTCACTGTCTGTATTACTTCATTTGCAAGCAGTAAGGTCACCTATACTTCCTTGCCAAAGGCACATGACGATACTTATTTTATATTTTTGCAATCTATGGATGAAGGCTACTGAAGAGTGAAGAATTGCTAGTACTGTACCTGTTCATTCCACAGAATGGTTTAAAATTATACAGCTAAATCTGCCATGAGAGCAATCACTGCTAGATTTGCAAAATGAAAGTCTGCTTATAATAGACCTGGGAAGTTTTATCCTTAAGTAGCCACATATAGACATCCCATACATGGAAAATACTCATTTGTGCACCATTACTTCAATTTCTTTATGAATTAGGAATTCGAGATTTAGAAGGAGGCCCTCATGTGTGATCCACTCAAACTTTGTCCTGAACTTGGTTCTGAGAGGAGACAGTTAAGGAGCACAGGGTGGGATAGTGGAAGGGGATATGAAGATAGGATATTGTCATAATTTGGTGTGTGAGTTCCATGCAGAGGACAGGCCAAAAAAAAATTAAATATGATAAACCTGAAGTGAAGGTATTAAAGTGTAGTACAACTACAGTAAAATGAAAAAATAGTAGCCTTTTTTACCAGCATTATATACAAAATTGAATACTACATATTTCTGTTTGCTTATGTCATCTAATTTACAGAGATGCTCAGATATCACAGAGATCAAAGATGAAAAAATTTAGCTCAGATTTCAAGTTGTGCTTTGGATACACAATTGTATGTTTCAATTTTTTTAATATTCATGCTTTGTAACTTTAATAAATGCCTAAGTATCCAGACCTGTGTTGGAATAAATTTAAGGTTGCAGTTTTAAGAATTAGGTTCAGGTAAAGTCTGGATTAACTGTTATTCAGGTTTTATCTTGTACTGCTGTGCATAAATGAATATTTGAAATGCAATTGAACCTCCTTATCCAGTTATACTGTACCTAATTCAAATTTTGAGACTCATGTTGACACCAGCAAGAGTTTTATGCACAGATCAAATACAAGATTAGGTAGTTATTTCTAGGCTTTTATGTTTTCAGCTAGAATTTTTATCCCAGTGTTGCTGAATACATTTTTATCTCACAATGGAAATGAAATTTTATTGACATGTGCCCACAAGTAAAGCACTAGAATTGTTTGAATTTTCCTTCTCCTTGGGAAAACATATATATCAATAAATTTAAAGAGCATCATCTATGTGCTAAATCTGAGCACCTGTCTTCACCATTGAATACAGCAGCATAGAGAAATGAAGCACTAGCACTTCAAGTCTTCTTGAGAAAATCACCCCTGAACAGGCAGGCAGTGGCCCATGGTGAGTTGAAAACCGAATGAACTCAAGCCCCAGAGTGGCTCACATGAGGATCCTGAGTCAGAGTCATTCCAGGACATTCACTTTGCATATGTGTTAGTTTACAAAGCCCTTCCTTTTAAAATAACTTTTTAAATATTGGAATGAAATAAAATTAAATCAATTTTTTCAGTTTAGATAGGTAAACTATTTTTTTTCAAATAAATGATTGTTTATCCAGTATGCAAAGATTCACCCCAGAGAGACTTTTAAAGACATTTGTACATAAAAAAGCACCTGCAGTTTTTGGCTTATAAGTAAAAAGACTTTAAAACTATCATATTTTTTGCATGTTTTACCAGCTAATAGACTTACTTACCATTATTCAGGATAGATGGCATTGTGCCTTAGTTTCCACTGCCCTATGCCATACTTTCTTTAAAGGGACTTAATTACATACCAACGTAATTAGTAAAATCACATGCTTCTTTCACAATGTCCAAAAGGCAAGTACATTATGCTGGAAAGTTAGACAGAAAACCTTTTTTCCTAAAGCTTTGTGCTGTAAAGGATATTAGAGTAAGCAAGGTTTGTGGTATTAGAGAAAAGCGCTTTCCATTTTCCTAAGCAATTAAAAGACGGGAATTTAACATGCATTGCTATCTTATTGGGAGGATTTAGGCTCCACATTGATAAGACAAATAGTTTCTTGAAGTGGTTTTCATACAGAACATGAGAAGAAATCAGTCCTGCAAATCTCCAGAAAGATTTTGGATGTGGTATCAGTCACATGAGTATAAATCCTGTTGTTTCAGTAGGGATATTCTGGAATTACAGCAAAAGGCCAAGGAGCCTTGCTTGTGTTCTGTATGAAAAAATAAATCACATTTATTTAATAAACTTGTATGCCTATATGGGGGAAAAAATAATACAACTTACCGTACTGAATGATATGCATATTTTTATAACATTAAGCAGAAGGAAAAAAAAACCCCACTGAACAGAGGGGGGAAACAAGAGCTTAGGAAAATAAGGTAGAAAGCACCCACCTTCCACATAGTTGTCTTCTGTAAGCACATAACAGGGAAGGAGAGAAAAGGAAAACATTCATTAAGCAGCATGCAGACTGGAACTTGCCATTGCATGTCTTTATCATGCAAGGCATCAAATACAACATGCAAGTGCTCCATTGCTACAATCCAGAGGGAAAAACAAAAGCACCAGGGAAGCAGTGTTTCCTCTACTTAACAAAATGTATGTGATATGAAACAAATTACTCTTGCCAAAGTGCAAATATTGTACAAGATTTAGTGCAGCTCTTTGTACATGCAACTATTATTATTGTTAGCTATTAATCAGAGGGTTTCTTGTAAGACTTTTGTAACTATATATTTTAAAACCACCAGTCATTTCTCATAGAGATTCTAAATTCATTTGGTTCTACTTTCCCATTCTGAATTTTCTTGGATGATAAACTAGATGATTTTAAACTTCAGATAACTTAAATTCTTGAATATGCTGTGAAGGTGTTACCACAGGCAGCATGGCTGATCCTGAAGTCATTAGAGAGGCATTCTGATCATTGGGTCAAATCTCCAAATCCAGCAGGGAAAAAGTGGAACTTAAATTGTTTGGAATAACTCAGAATTGTCAGCATCAGTAACTAGCACACTGTAAAAAAATCAATCAATTCTCTGCCTAGTACAGACAGCAAAGGCCACAGCAGTGCCAAGGATAAGTTCTGAACCCCGATTAGATCAAAGGTCATTTTGCCTAAGGAAAGGCTGCTATTAACCAGCAACAGTGTTTACCATTGTTTATACCCAACCCAATATCAATATGGGGCACAGGAAAGAATGTTCCCCTAAAGCTTACAAAGCAAAAGGGGACTAAGACTTGAGCTTCAGTTAAGTGGACAGAATTTAAAGCTGAGAAACAGGCTCAGTGTCCTAAAACTCATGTTAGTGTCTATACTCTTCAGCTACTCCACTGGGAAGGTGTTTTTGAGGGAGTATTTCTCTGCTACCCATTATGATCATGACTGAGGAGGGAATAGGAGAGAGAAAATGGGAAAGGTAAAATAACAAAGGAAAGCCATCACAGAAGTCAAGGAGATGGAGGGTGTGGAGCCAACAAAGAGACGGGAAGGGTGGTAACACGGCAGTCTGACTGCTGGGGAGATCTCCCGCTGCAGTTTGTGTCATCTCCACCAGCTCTTCCTGGCGAGGGAGCACGCAGAAGCCAGAGCAAATTGAAGGCCCATTCTGCCATTATTGGTCATTTCTCATGGAGTCATCCCATAGGAATAATGCCATTTCATGTGACCATGAAACTAAACTAATTTCGATATATTGTAACCCAATGAAAAAATAAGAAAACAAGTTACATAGAAGGGGGCTTAATGACATTTTTTAAGCACAGTAATTTCTTCACAGAATGTGTCACTTAGAATAGTAAAAAGCCTTTATAAGTTAATGCCTGAAAACAATGACATAGGTCATCAAAACTCGACAGTATTCCAACAAATAATTTGAAAAGTTTACTGCTTAAAAAAAAAAACCTCTGATAATTGATGAATAATAAGGATTTAAGGGTTTATTTATACTTTTAGAAATTATAGTTTGCCTTTTCCATTTACATACTCTAAATCAAGAAATAGAATAAAATTCACTGAGATTATGAAGAACAACCAGTTTCACAAGATAAAGATATTATGTTCTATACACAATGTAAATAAGAGCGATATTTGGAGCAGCTCTTAGCAAAATTTTGCTGGAAGAGCCTTCTGCTGTTAGCTGCATACAGTGATTTCCTTTCTTTAAGTAAAAATACCCCACCCAAACTCAAAGAAAAATTAATTAGTTATTTCAATTGTTGTATAACTTCAGGCTCTTTCATCTTTCTGGTTACTAGTATTGTTGTACTGCAATACCAACATTGTCATGGCATTCTTTTTGGTGGCCATGTTTAGCTCAACATGACTTTTTAAAACCAGCATATAAACTTGCTGACAGACCAGTTTAGTTCCTCATGACATCAGACTCAAAGAAAAGGGTTCTGAAAATGACATCATAGCTAGGATTAGATGGTTAAATTCATCTGGCTACAGGGTTTAGTGCATCTTGTTTTATATCATGAGTCCTCCTCTTAGCAATAATCAGTATGCCTTTTTTGATGACTTTCACCAGAAAGATTTATACTAGATGAGCAGCTTCCCCTAAATGTCTGATTGATTAAACTTTTAGTGATAGCAAGTTAAGCTGTCAAAACATTTTTAATTAAATAAAACGGAAAAAGTTGAATTCCCACTCTGCGTATTAAACAGAGCATATAGCCAAACCCCTATGCACTAGTAAACAACAATGAAAATTCATTCCTCTCCAGGTTTTAGTCATGGTAAGTTAAACCATCTTAAACAGTTTTGCAATCTAAGAAAAAAATCAGTTCAGCTTCTTTATGGTACTTTACAAGGCTTTTACATTAGATTAGCATTGAGCACTTTAATTAAGGTAGTTTGTTTGGATGGCTGATATATTTCCATATCACTAACGCTTCACTTGGCTTTCTTGATTCTCCTTTTCTAGGCATGGCATATTCTTCTAAGCAGAACCTAAGAAGCCAGAAGGCCCAAATTTTAGCCTTTCTTTTTATTTATTTTGTTTACTCCAGCCACTCCTAAAACAAAACAAAACATAAAAAAAGCCCCCAAACAAACACAACAAAACAAAACAAAAAGCTGAAAAAAAACCAAGGAAAAAAAAAAGATCATTGAAAGCCATGTATACTATAAAGTTGCAGTTCAGAGGGAAGAAAAATTTCCTCAGTTAAATCAGGAGTAACTGCATTTGTGTAATTAGATTTGCATTGGTGTAAATTTATGTACCTGGAGGAGAGTAGAGCCATAATACATATTTCTGTAGCTGCTGATGATTCAGCCATGCACAGAATTTACCCACATTTCTATCCATCCATTCTGAGGGACCTTATCGTCTAGTGAGTAGATCTGTTGACAGCAGTGGAACCCAAGGTTTTCAAGACCCAAAATGCCAACTCCAAATGCTGCAGGCAGTGGTGGCACAGAGCAGCTCTTTCCTTTTCTGCACCAGCTGATCGTACCAAACACGGGCTTTTCACCCTGAAAACAGGTGAGTTTCTCTTCAGCATTCTGACTTCAAAGAGTTGTGGGGATTTTTCTGCTTTTCACATTGCACCAAGCTCCTCGCTTGAAGAACTAGAGTCCTTATCCATGGCAAATGCTTATTTCCAAGACTTTCCCCCATGCCCACCACCAAAAAAATTAATTGCCCTGCTCCTTTCTGTGTTTGCAACCTACATCTTCCAGCCAAAATCTGCTCTCAGTGCCATGTGTGTAATTTGTTGACTTTGCATATTGAGCCAAATACTGAATTGATTTAAATCTGGTGTGACACAGTTGAAATCAGAGGAACTGTACAACTTACACAGGCTGTGAATCTGGCTTATTATCCTCAGATGAATTGGCTCAGGCTGTCCCTACTGAACTGAGAGCAGATTCTGCACCGTATTTTTTTTTTGCAGCAAAAGCACAACTAATTCTAATTATTTTAGTGTATCACTGTGATTTAGAGATATGAAAATGGGAATCATATTTCTACAGTACATTTTTGCTAATTAAAGAATTGTTTCAATATTCAGTGATTCTATATGGAAACCTTGACCTTAAAAAAACCAAAAAAAAAAACAACAAAAACCTGACTCTTTCTATGTTTAGTGGTTATTTCTGCTATTACATTTTGTTCATGTGCTAGGGAATTTACACCTTAGACACACAATTATGTAAGAACTGTATTTTCATGAAAAACAGAAGAAACAGTAATTAGTATTTTGAAATTACAAAAACAGAAACAACACTATAAGAAATAGCATATAAGCAGAGGCATTTTTATAGAAGTTTTTCTTTTTCTCATGACAATTTAGTTCACAATCACATTACAGCAAGGAAGGATATAATTTATGTAGACATATTTTATGACATTTCAGAAAGGATTCAGAAGTATGGCAAATGGTGAAACAGCATGAAATAAAGCTGTATTATGAAGGTATCTTGCAACAAAATTGATGGCTAGAAGTTTAAGATACAATATTTTGTTTTTCTCAAAGAATAAGGCATAATTATACTTCTCTCTAAATTTATCTACCAATAAATTCTGTACTTGGAATATCATTTCAGGGGGCAGCTTTATCTGTGGAACTGCTTCCAGCATTTCTTGGATAGCATAATTTATCCTGTCCCGTCCATTTCTCAAATTGGTAGAGAAATAGGTTTTATTGACATGGGGTTCAAAACAAAATATTTGGAAAGGATGTGAAAATATGAAGTATGCTATGAAGCATGTTATAAAGCATGAACAGTCAATAACAATGAACTAAAGCAATATATTGAATATCTCAAGTGCTGTGTATCTGAAAAATTCCATTAGGATTATTTGCATTTTTTCTAAAATGTACTTTTGAAAAATGTTCTGCACATATTGATCGTCATTATTGACTGTAATTATGAATAATCAAAAATTAATTATAAAGATACCTAGTACAGAAGTCTGCTTCTTTTGCAGCTTTCTTGAGTATTGAGTAAATAGGGAAACAACATTTCCCAATCCTGTTGGGATTCTTAAACAAATCTAGAAATCTACCAGAATCTAGGCAAGAGGGCTCAGGAGTTCCTACATTTCCACATGGCTCCATTAGGTCTGAAATCAATGTACAGCCCCTCTTAGTCTCCACACAACTTTGGATAGACTCATTCAGAGGACTTTCCAGTGCAGTTGGTAGATATATTACAGGGACTTTTTAATATTTTTTTGGGTGGAAAGGAAAAATTTCAGAATAACAGGAGTTTGGGCCCATTTTAGTTTCATTCTCTACCTATATCTCTTGAGGATCCCCTCTTTTCTGGGCTGCCCTGCTCAGGACTTGGGAGAAAGGCAAGATCCTGTCAGGAGCACTAATGGACTGCCATGACTGAAAATAACGACAAGGCTTTCTGCCAAATGAGGATCATTAGGGCATAATTAGATATTTTACCCACTTTCTACCAGAGAAAGCCATCGCCACAAATTCAGTATGCTTTTGTAAACACTAGTAATATCCATGAATTTATTCTAAGTGAGGCCATCTTTTCTGGACAGTATCCCAAGTGCTTTGAAAATGAAGTAATGATAAGATCATTTACATTAAACTACTGTAGATGAACTCCAAGTGTGAAGCAGCAAGTAAGGGGGGAGTAGTGTGGAAGTCAGCCTGACTGGGACTCAGAGTCAGCTGGACTTCACCCCTAACAGTCCAGGCATTAATTTCAAGCCCTGGGAAGCAGTTATCTAAGTCAGGATGAGCCTGAGATTTCCTCCCAGAAGTCTTTTGAGGTTGTTATGCTAAGTAGTCCCAGTTCTCTCCCCTGACTGGTTGTTATTTGCCACATTGTTTTGCATATTCCTAATCCCAGTTCGTGATCGGACCCTTACCCTCAGACCTTCCCCCAGACCTACCTTATGTAATGCTGGGCCTACCCCATTTCTTGGTCTTTGGAGTTCGACCCTGTACTGTGCACAGTTTCTGGGTACCATCTCTGTTTTGTTTTCAATTAAAATGTTTCTTTTCCAGGCACCTCCAATGTTCCCGCTCCTTTATTTTCGCCACCCTCACCCTGAAGTCAGGGAACCCTAGAGGTTTGTCGCAGCCATCCTCACTGTGACAGGGTAGTGAAAGTTTTGAGTGCACAAGCAAATAATGAAATAGAAAATGACATTATTTTTTGTGGCATAACTAAAGCCATTACCATGTTTAGTTCCAGTGGTCATATATTTAAAATGAAGTAAAAAATAAGAGAGGTTTCAGGAGAAAACTTTCTCCACAATCATTCATGTCATTAAAACCCTAAGAAAACTCAGCAACCATGTCTTACAAAGAAAGCCCTAAGATGCTCAATCTGTTGAATATATCCAAGATAAGATAAAGAGGTGTCTGAACCTAGCCTATAACTGTCAAAAGTTCCTGATAGCTTAGAAGTCCTTTCAACCAGACAGACTGTGATCAAGAGTCAGAAAAGTTCAAACTGAAAAGAAGACAAAAATATTCAATAAAGATAAAGTAAGCATTGACAATCTAGGAAATTCTTCCCTGAAATCTTCAGAGCCTTTCTCTAACAGAGATTGTATATCAATCATTGTTTTTTGGGCTGCATTGTAGGAATCACTGGAAGAGATTCTGCCTTTTAACATTTAGGAGGTCAGGTTAACATTTTCATAGTGGTACATTCTGGACAGAACTCCTATGAATCTATGAATTTTCTCTAGTTAAATGAGAACAGAAATCAAGCATAAACAGCAGAAAATACTTTGACACCCTGTTAAACAGAAAAGTCTTCAATTGTTTTCTCAGAACTAATCTCTGCATCCTTTAAAAAAAGATTTCACTGAGAAATATTTCCCATGAAGAACTGAAATGTAATGGGTGGAAAAAACCAATTCAGACAAATACCTATTTTCCCTATGGTTCATAGCAGGACAGTATCTCCAATCACAATTTATTTCTACCACCTGTTACATTTTTTTAATACTTTCTCCAAGTATCCGAGAAACAGATGAGAAACAGAATCAAAATCAAGACATTATTAAATCACTACCCTTTCTGAGGCAACACTTTTTCTGGTGCTATTTCATTCCTGGGCAGATTTATCACTTTTCTAATGCTTCTTATCACAAGTGTATCAAACGTGAAGACATTCAACATTGCTTTAGTTTAATGCTATTAATCTGTGATAATTTTATTGCTACATATTTTTAAATACTGCACATCTGAATGGGATTTTTGTGTCCTTGGAGCCTCAGGAGTTGACAAATAAGCACATCTTTGATACTTTCATCTCCTTTTTCTCAACTGCTTCCTGAAACTGACAATTTTGGAAAGTTACTTGTTCTCTTCTGTCAGTAGTTCTTACCATACTAACTTCTACAGTTTCAGTGGAGAGATCATATATATATATGACTGCTTTTTAATTGTATTATAATCCCAAGCAATTTTACTTTGGCCATATTTTCCCACCCCATTAAATTTAATTTTTTTCTCCAAAATGGGTCTTGCTATTCTCATATTTACTATACTTATGATCTGCCTACAATACATCAATTCTTTAAAGAAATTTTCATCAGTCACTGGGACAAACATTCCTGAATCTCTGTCATGGTTGTAGTAGCCACAACCAGGAATAATTTTTTTTTTTTTTTAGTAATTTAATTTAGTAATATTAATAGAGGTAATGAAAAGAGAAATAAATAATTTGTATATGTGAGGATGAATCAAATAACCGCATTCCCTCTTCAGTATTTTAATTTCCATGTGTAAATGAAACACGATGTAAATCTATGTATTTTACTCAGTAATCAGATATTCTTTAAGAACTGCTCGTTTTCCATTTTTTCTCTGAAACTATCTCTCTGGATTTGAAAAAATGCCATTTCCACTGAAAATCTCTGGGATTTACCCACTTTGCTTTGTGCATTAGGACTTCTTTCCTGTTATCACTAGAGGCCTAATTTTCTATCACAGGGCATGGATAGACTGACTAGAACTACAAACTGACTGTACATGGTTCACTTTGCAACTCCTCTTTTCTTCCTGGCATTATTTTTATTCCTTTGGATTTTCCTCAGTTTTTCCCTGCTGGGTACATGGCATGAAAATATATTTTCAGGCTATTCCTATCAAAACCTTTAGAACAGAATTAACTCTTCTGGTTGGCAGAGAGCAATGTTAAGTACAGATTATGTTCTATGAAAGTGATGTGGGGTGACACAGATATTTCTATTTCAAGAATACCCGCTTTGGCATTAATTTGAGACATTCATAATGCAACTTATTTCAACACATTCTTTAATAAACAGCTGTGACAAGAGGAATAAAGATTTTTTGGGATTACGCATGCCTGTTTTGATGTATGTGAGTGTAGAAATATGCCCAACATTTCCTTGTTGCACTGTGCTTTGTAAATTTGTCCTCTTGGATAGTCAATTATGGCTATCCAAGAGGCTGCAAATTCAGGTCCAGTTACTATCAGAAGAAATCAAATTCCTCTCCAATCATCCTTTCAGCAAAGCTGGTCTCTTAGACCCATTAATAGAATAGGATTAGCTGAGCTGACAGAGAGTAAAAATACTGTGCAGTGATTGAATAGCAGAAGCAATTTTCCAACTGGATGGCAGCTTTATGGAGGCGATGATCCAGTGGATAACATGAACAGGACACTCGAAGGAGGAGATGTTGTGGGTTTTGTCCGTGAGAGGGATATTATTTTTACGCAAAACTTCCTAAAACTTTTCTACTGCTCTTTTATTGTATGGTGTACTGGCAGCTATCTTCACTTACACAATCTCAGCTGTGCAAATATAGCATTCATTTCCCCTTTATAGAACTTACTAAAGAGTGAAGACACATGACTGCATATTTTGCCTATCTTTGAGATATTTACTCTGGTCCTGACTTTATAGCTGGATATTTGTGCCTTCCCAGACTGGTACAACATCAAAATTAGCAGGGCAGCATGCAAAGCCAGCCATATCTCTGTATTCACACACTGTCTTTATACAAAAGAAAGAGAGGAATGTTTATGTGCTATCCTGATTTTGACACAGGTGGTTGAAGGCAATTTGGTATGAAGCATTTTTAAGAGTTAGCAGCTAAAAATGTAGAAGACACATTGTACACAATTAAAAATAGAGTACCAATATTCAAAATCATTTTGTTGTATACTTGTTTAGCTTGCTGCCATGAAATTTTCTTGGCTACTACTGAAATTCATTTTGTGAATGTGAACTGAGCTGAAGCTGCCTTTGGAAGACATTAGAATGATACAGAAAAAAACCTTCTCATTTATATGGGATTTTCCTCTGAAGTGAGTAGAGCTGTTCTCTGGAACTCAGCATACTGTAACTGAGCCCTTAATTTGACATCAAATTAAATTTTAATCATAGCTATCTGTGACTGCAAGTGAACAAAATAGATATCTTTATTTTTTTTAAAATTAACTTAATTTTCTCCTTTACTAGTCTACAATAATTTCAATCCTAATGCTGAATGTTATTCTGATTAAATAGCTATAGATAATGAAAATCTAATTACAAGAAATTTTACAATTTAAAAAAAAAATCAACATTTCTTCACTTAAAATCTGGTCATCCTTAGCTAAAGTAAGAACTGATACATTTCTTCTTTCCTCCACAGATTTTACAGAAACTGCAAAACATTTTTTTTTGGTAGCCATGTGAATGCCTGGATTGAGCTTCTACGTTCAGAGTACTTACACACATTGCAGTCAGTGAGGTGTTTTAGAGCTATTCTTGATTTTCCTTAATCACTTTGATATGAAGTTAAACTGTTATTTTCTTGGCATGAGGTTATATATTGTAACTTTTATAACACTCCTAGGTGATGTAACCAACATTCAGACATTAGTTTAGTATAGGTGAAAAAGGTTTCTCCTGAGAAGCTGAAACTGTACCTGATGTGCTTTTGCAAACCCATTGTGTTAGGGTGAGCTACACTGATTTATCATCTATGACTGTTCCCATCTCAGAACCTCATAAATAAAATTTATAGTGGTAGCAAATAGTAGTAAATATTCCAAAATAGTCCAATATTTGGAGTTTACAGAAATTAACCCCAAAACAGCTAGTTCCTCTCTTCCTAAGAGTTAATCAGTAGCACAGAATCACAGAATCACTCAATGATTAAGGTAGAAAAGACCTCTGGAGATCATGTGGTCCAATCTGCCTGTGCTTGCTGGGTCACCTAGAGCTGACGGCCCAGGGTCATGCCCAGATGGCTCTGGAATATATCCTGTGTTGGAAACTTCACCATCACTCTGGGTAAGATGTGCTGTCTCTAAGGAAAATTATGAGTGACAGTGTCAAAGTCTTTACTGAAATCCAGGTAGATAACACTCAGTGTTCTGCTCTCATCTACCAAATCAGTCAATCCATCAGAGAAGCTTATGAAGTCAGTCTTACCCTTGGTGAAGCCATGCTGACTACTCCTGATGATTTTTCATCCTTCATGCGCCTGGAAATGATTTCTAGGATTAACTGCTCCATCTTGTTCTCAGACTCTTAAGATACTCTTAAGAGTCAGACAGTGACTCTTATCAGCTCTGTGGTCCTTCTTCTTGCCCTTCTTGAAGATGGAAATGACATTTGCACTCTTTCCTCTGGGAACTTCTCCCAGCTGCCATGATTAATCTAAGTCTATCTAGAGTGGCCTCATAATGACAGGTGACAGTTCCCTCAGAATATATGGTTATATCCCATCAGGTGTCATGGACTTACATATGGCCAATTTGCATATCTCTGACATGATCCTCTTCCACCAAGGGTACATCATCCTTGGTCTACGCTTTCCCCTTTTTCTCAGGGACTCGGGATTCCTGAAGGTTGATTCTGCTAGTAAAGGCTGAGGTAAAAAAGGCATTCAAAACCTCATTCTTTTTTGTGTCCAGTGTTACATGTCCCCTGTCTTGTGGCCAATGGATCCACATTTTCCCTGGTCTTTTTGTCAGTAATGTACTTATAGTAGCCCTTCTTGTTGTGTTTGACATCCCTGGACAGCTGAAATTCCGTTTGGGCTTTGGCTTTCTTCACTTCACTCTTGAGTACTCAGACAGTGCTTCTATATTCCTTCCAGCCCTACCTGTCCTTGCTTCCACCTTTTGTAGGTTTGTTTTTTGTTTTTTTTTTTTGTTTTTTTTTTTCCTTGTGTGGAGGTGATCCATAAATATTCACCTTCATTCTTGGATCCTTTTTTTTCCAGGACCTTATCCCATGGGACTCTTCTGAGAAGATCTTTGAAGAGGCCAAGGTCAGCTCTTCTGAAGGCAATGGTTGTGAGCTTTCTTCTCGCTCTTCTCTGTGTCTTCAGAATCCTCAGCCCCACCATGGCCACTGCATACAAAGTTGCCTGATCTTCACATTCTGAATGAGCCCCTCCTTTCGGTGAATCTGGTCCAGGAGACTACCTCTCCTCATTGGCTATGCTCTTATTTGGAGGTGGAAATTATTGATATGCTCCAGGAGCCTCCCTGACTGCTAATATCCTGCTATGTTGTCCTCTCAGCAGACACCATGGTGGCTGACATTCTCCATGAGCAACAGGGCCTGTGAGTGTGTAGCTCCTCCTGTCTGTCTATAGGTCTCATCTGCTTGTTCTTCCTGGTCAAGTGGATTAGAGCAGACACCTTCTATAATGTCATTTTTGCCAGCTTTTGAAGTCTTCCTTAATACCTTTGTTCCTTTCTGAATTAAATTGCTCGGATCTGTATCCTGATGCTCATCTTCAATCGCTTCACATTTTTTTCCTAAGCCCACTTTCCCTTCAGTATAGGCCACATGAAGTTATTTTTTGTTTAGTCATGCTGTAATGTAATTCATGTATCATAATACATTAGCATGGTAGCACGCTGCCAATGAAAATGTGGGAAAGCATCTTTCCACTTTTAGCTCCTTCACAGCTGGAAAATGGGTTAGGACAATAAAAATAAATATTGGATTCTTCAGTGAAGAACTAATTCTGGTATAAAACTTTATCAGAACCAATTCTAATACCTTCTCAAAAAAACTGTTCCACACAAAAAGTTGTCTCTGTGTTGCCCTGTAGTACAAATGAAGGGGACAGTAGGGAACACTGTAATGACCTTTCATAGGACTGAGCCAATAGGATCTTAGAAGGAAGTTAATGAGAACATCTAAATGTACAGCTATAGAAGGAGCTACAGGGGAGACATTACTGGTTCAGTAATATGAATAAATATATCTATTATAATGTGTTCTGAATGTATTTCTTAGATTGCATTCTTTTGAGGTTGCTTCTTAAGCATGATACAAAATGGTATTTCTTACATACTCAAAGCAAAATTTTAATAATAAGGGGATTAAGCAAAATTTCCAACAAGAAAAATCCTGCTCTGTAAGGTAAATGCTGGCAAATAACAGAAATATTGTTTGATTGTTAGCCCATTATTGAAACGAACACACAAATCATCTGCTTCCTAGTTTTAATTCATGAAGAGGAGGAATAATTCTGAGGTTCCCAAAGTGGAAAAACTCCTACATCTAAACCATAATTAAAATTTCTTTCCGTCAGAGTATTTATGTCATTAGGCAATTCACAGAATTATAATGATGAAATCAAGTATACTGTATCATATAACTTATGTACTTAATCAAGTTAACAAACCTCCCAAACAAAGCACAAATATTTCTTGCATACTTTTTTTAAAAATCACATTTTCAGAACAAAGAATATTTTCATAAACTAAGAGAGAAACTCACATTTGAAGGAGGTAGAATTTAATGAGTATATTCTGAATACATAGACCACATCAGAATATGAACATTCATGTAATAATGATGCCTTATGCAATGTAAAGGGTGTATAGATGTAACAAATGCAGACAACAGAGTGAACAATAAATGATGTGCTATGGTCAAACTAGTCATACCAAAAGAGAAACAATCTTCACATTGAACACAGGAAAAAGATTTTACTTCACTAACACAAAACTCCAGAATATCACAATCAAGCCAAGGAACAGAAATAGATCACACTGGGCTGCAGGATAAGCCTCTTTAAAATTCAACAAAACAAAAATTAATGCATATGAAGCCATGGAATTTGAGAAAGGAGTATCAATTAATAGGATTTTGATTTTTTTTTTGTATGTTCTTTTGTTTAAAGGAAATAGTTCAAGGAACTGTTATTCTATAATTATAGTTTGTTCCAAAATAAAGCTATACAAACTTTAAAAAAACACTAACAACACAATTTAAACTATTTTCAATTGTAATGCCTCTTTATATAGCAGGTTAAAAAGTGCTCAATCCATTTTCTTATTCTGCTTTCTGCAGCTTACAGCAAGTGCCTTCTTGCTTTATGAAATGCATAATTATACCAAAAGTGTCTGTTGTGAAGAACATCTAATGTTTGTAAATAATTTGCTTCTAAGAATACAAGAAAAAAAAATCAAAGCCCATTTCCTAAAATATGCTTATAATACTTGGAGAGCAGTCACCTCATTTTGCTTTCATTAAAACAAACCAATTCACCCTCCCCAACACCCCATTTGTTTCCAAAAGTACTTTAAAATAATAAAGGTCTCAGGTATTTTTCTTTAATCACTTTGAATGCACTTCAATATTCAGTATTAACAACTACAAATTTTTATTCAGTCTGCATTTTTGGTGAGTTCCCACTGTCTTCTATAATGGGCCAAATTCTTAAAACAAACCACTTGTGGTTAGGGCATTGGGACAACCCTTAAACAGCACTGATGTTATTGCTCTCTTACATCCTGCATCAAATGACACTGGCATGGATTTAAAAGATGCAAAAGACGTATCCTAAATACTACAATTAAATGATGTAAAAAAGATATGTCATTTATATAATGTCCCACGTGATGTACTTTTCCTGTCCTCAGTAACAAGTAGTCCAATGCGACGTGTAAAATTGGAATACTCAAAACATTTAAAGAATGAGCAAAAAATAAGTGGAATAGAAAAACTGAGCAGGAATCGTTCTAATGACATACAATGGGATTCTCTTTAGAATCCATTCAGGTGGACAGAAATGTTTTTATTAATTTACACAACTGGGCTAAGACCTGAATTGCTCCATTAATTTCATAGTTTACCTGCTGTGCTCCTACTCATCATCTGCAACTCCCACTGAGACCTCATGGTGAATCACTGGGACACAATGAGTTCACCAGTCCCTTCTCTCTGCCAGGGAAGCATTTCTAATCAATAGCTTTTAGTGCAATGGAAGTTACCACAAAGCTTTCAAGATCTGGGTTTATGTTGTAGTTAAAATGAGCTTAGTGCCATCTCTAGTGTGTAGTTACTTCACCAAGCTGCACATTATAAATTAGGTCAAGGCTGTTTGTGCAAACTGGTATTTTAGAAAATGAAACAAAAGCAACACAGAAGATGTTGATGCTATCACAGGGAAACCATCTTCATATGTTTTATTTGTGGATGCCTTCATACACACATATTCAGATACACATTTAGAGGTGATTTGAGACAGTAAAAATAGGTCAAATAAATTTTTCATCTAAATTGACTTGAGTGAGTATGCAATGGGAAAATGCAGATTCTGATGGAAGATATGGTTATGTAAATCTCCACTGAGGCAAGAGAGCTACTTCAAATATATGCAGAGTGGTTTAAGTCCCTTATAACACAAGTTCAAATCTCTGGTTGAAACCCCCCTAACCTCATTTAAAATTGGAATTCTTCTCTTAAGCTGCATCATTCAAGTACATACACTTTGGAGTTTAAGAAGAGGACAAAGGCATTTAGAAAGAAAAGATCTTATACAAGTGTTGACTATTTTTTTCTTATTTGTCAAACTTCTGTAAAAAATAGCTATAGTAACAAACAATAAATAGTGTAAGCCAAATCCAGTGAAGAGTGGAGTACAGATTTGATTTGTGTAGGAACAACATACATGTTCTAAGTCCCAGTTTCTCCATGGCTGAAGAATAGTGTTGCAAAAAGTTCTGGAAGAAAGCAGTGGTACAAAGCAAAATGGAAGTTCACTCTGTAGCACTAACAGTAGCCATGCTTCTCTGAAGTGAGATAAATGCCCCACTGGAAACATCAGGTCAAGAGGAACATTACAATAGGATTACAGGATTGGGCTGAAAAGGCTGAAGCTGGCACAGAAAGTTTAGTCATTGTGCAGCAGTGATGCTTATTCAGTATCATTTACACATAAAACTGATCTCACTTCCTTAGGAAATTGGGTATTCCCTCTTGGAATTTGATAGTTTTCTTAGCAAATAGAAGGATGACATGCACGTTAAAGAAGAAGAACAACAATAACAACAAACATGGGAGAAGAATTAAAAACAAAAAGGAGGGGAATTAGAGATAAGAATAGCAATTTCTTTCGGGAAAACTTTAATGTGTAAGATTTAGTGTAATTTATTCAGCACGATCCCATGAATCTCACTGTCCTTGGAAGGTTTCTCAGGTGTCAGTCCTTACACAAATATTTTCTGAACAATTATTAAGCACTAAAGACACCATTTTTCTTTTTCTTCCTCATAAACAGTGATTATTTTTTTCTTTTTGTATAAATTTTCCATAACAAATATATTTTTGGGGCCAGTTAAAGGAACCAGTACTGATATTTCAGATCTGGTTCTGTATATCGCAATGAGCAAATCTCATCGTCATTTGAAATAAACTACATTAAGTTTGTTTTGTGCTTGTGGTTATTTTTACACATTTTATTTTAAAAATGAGCTGTAATTCCAGGTTTAGGTAGGAAAAAAATATACAGGTAACTGCCTTTTTCCACCTTCAAAGAATAGTTTAAATATATTCAGGGCAAACTATGAACATGGTTGTGATTCGCTATGCCATTTGAAGTCTTTGCCCATTGTGCAATTCATGGGGAATTCTTGATAGCTGTAAGAGGAACCTGGAGGTCAGTCTACCTGCCAGGGCTAGACTAAGACTAGTTGAGCTTGCTCTCCAGGGCTAAAAAAGCAAAAATTATGCTCATTTATCAGTGTGAAATAGCACCCCATATGCAATTGTTCAGAAAGCATTTGGCTGAACGGTCTTAAATTATGGAGAGTCTCACTAGCAATACCTCAAACAAAAGAATTCCTAGGCAATAGATTTTCTGGCAGCCTTCTCTGCCATGGAAAGCAAAGTAGTAAGTGTGTATCATTGTCCTCAGTCTCTACCAGCATCTCCCACTGACTTTGGGAGATATTGTTCATGTGAAGCAAGGCTGATGTAAGAACAGTAACTTAGGGAAGTACACAGCTTTTCACTAAGAAATTTACAAACTTATATGCCTAAATTTTATTTCCAGTGCAGTATCAACAAATCTGTTATATATTGGTTTATGAACAGAAAATCACAGAACTAATATAAGGGTGATTTGAATGGACGGCAAAATATTTGTAAAGAAACCAAACAACAGAAATGGGTGAACTATGCAATAAAAAAGGACACATTACCTTGCTGAACAGAACCCTCTCTAGAATAGATTATATGAATATCAACTTACATATAATATGCAGTATCATGTATTATGCTACAGAGATCCAAAATATACTTCAGTAGACTCTGGAACTCCAGCACACTCATTCTTCATATGTATGGAAAACCCCTCCCCCTACATCCTTCATAAAACCCATGCAGGAGTTACACAGTACGTTGAAAAATCAGATTCTGAGAAAGCATTTTCATCCCCTAGGATATAAGCATCACTCCTCACAGAAAATAATCACATAGCACGGATGTTATGAAAAAGATGGAAATGACAGTTCACAAGACTACTAGTGAACAAATATCAAGAGAAAAATGGATCTTGGTCTCTACAGGCAGCTACAGATACACTGCGACTCCAGTGTGAAATCAAACCAAAGCATTTAATCTTGTTCTAAGGTTATATTTTGCAGTCAAACCCACTACTTTTTTTTGTAGGGGGGGGAAACTCTCCTAGGTTTTTCTTAGGGTTAATTTTTGAAAAAATTTTTGGTAGGTTTTATTTTATGTCTTTTTTTTTGATTGTTTGTTTGGGATTTTTTTTGTTTTTGTTTTTTTTTGTTTTGGTTTGTTGTTGTTTTGTTGTTGTTGTTGTTGTTGTTGTTGTTTTGTTTGTTTTTGTTTAGTTTTTGAAGTTTGATCCCTAAAAATATCTTTCCATTTTCAGGTGATTCTATACACCTGGACTTTGACCACTCATCTCATAACTTTGAAGGGAGAAATCTTTTTAGTGCACTGATGAAGTATTCACACTTCATTAAGCAATGAAACTTCTCCATGTTTCTACAATGTGTTTCATGAAAGGACCTCAGCAGTTTATGCCTATAAATGCCTCCATGCAGCAGACAGAAAATTTGGTAGTTAATATTTCTGTGCAAGCAGAAGAGGTGCTTGAGACTTGTGTGAGAGGCATTCAATTGAGGTGAATGTGTGCATCTAGGACTTCTTCCTCTTAGAGGAAGAAAACACAATAGGGGAATTTTAAATTGATTCAGGATAAATGAAGAATGAAAACCATGGTAGAGGAGATTTGGCTTAGACATATAGTTCAGTAGGCAATGTCCAGATCTAGGAAAGATCAGTTAGGAATCATACAAGACACAAGGTATTTTATTGAAATAGGAGAATTGTTTCACTTATGTTTAATGCTGCTTCTTTAGACTATATCTGTGAAAGTTGTTGCTATCTTTTATGTGGTGGATTTAATTCTAAAATTCTATTTTGTTAAGTTGGAGGTAATATGCTGTGCAGAATGTGATGAGAATTTGTGACCTCCTTATTTCATTCAGCTAGGAAAAAAAGGAGGGGAAGTTCCCATGGAAGTTGTTTATTGTCTAAAATCACAAAATCACAGAATATTCTGAGTTGGAAGGGACTCAGAAAGACCATTGAGTCTAACTCTTAAATGAACGGCCCATATGAGGATTGAACCTTGACCTTATTAGCACCATACTCTATTTGTTCATTCTAAGGATCCTGCTGGTTCCTCCATTTAGACTACCTTTTATTTTTAGCAATTGTACTATTTGAACTATTTTTGCAATTCTTATCATAACAAAAAGCAGTTCTCCTACTATTAGTAAGAGGGCAACAAACAGATCAGAATCTTCTGCATCCCAGATACATATACTTATTTTTAGGAAATTCCTCCCAAGTGCAAATTTAATTTCTTGCAGACTTTCCCTTTTCCCTTTAGCTTTATATCTCCTGTAGAAAGAATTGTAGATTTAATATGAAGAACAAAATGTCAAACAGAAGAAAATAAAGAAGACTTACTTTTTTTTCCACCAAGAGGAAAGTTAAAAAATCTCTTCTTATCAAGCGTAATAGAGAAGAAATGTTGTTATATATGCAGAAAAACTTTCTCAGGAGAGAAATATAGAAGAGAAATATTCAGTTCAGTTGGGTCCAAAACTACAGGGTCTTCAAAAAGCAACCAGAACAACAAAAGCACCACATATTATTCATTGCAATAACATTATGTGCCAAAACATCAAGCCACTTCATGAAAGAGGTAAATACAAACCATTCCCTTAGACTTCCTCATCTACCTCTAGACTACAGGATCTAAAACACACAGACACAAGAAGCAGCCAAGTTTCACCAAAGGTTTATGTTGTTCCAGACTTAATTCTGTCATTTCTTGGGCTACTCATGACCCTGTAAATTCCGAACCAAGCAAACTGAAATAATGTTTGTGTTGCTGGGTTCTTTTCCTATTTTCTAATTATTCTAGAAAAACAGTGCCATGGCTCCATTTTATCCACCACCACCATCCTCTGTCTTGTCCCTTTCCCTTTTTCCAGTAACAAACTTCTGCTGAAACTCTCATTCTCTGTGGTTAGTCAACACAGAAAAAGTAAGTTTTTTCCACAACCTGGCTACTGGGAGTAAGGAAGGGGGGAAAAAACCAAAACAAGTCATAATATCTAACCTAAAGGCAAAAATATTTAATATTAAAATCAAATAACCACATACTGAATTATTACAGCTACTAGCAGCTTTTGTCTTTGGCCTTAAGTGTAGTGGAATCTTTAGTTCTGTGACCACCAGCTGTTAAGCAGAATATTTTACCATGTATCAATGTAATTAACTGTGATAAAACCCAGAATCATCCAGCATGTTTTTCTGTCTTAATGTAGGATAAACTCTACCTATGTCAGTCCTCATAATATTTATCTAACGTCTTCTCATCTCCCATTACATCTATTTCAGTGTTTCACTATTTACATCATTAAAAAAGATCTTCCTACCGTTTAAACTTATAATTAATTGGTGCAATTTACCCCATTATTCCTTCTCCTATTCATCATTGATAAAAACCCTAGATTATTTCTTTCCTTTTTATACCACCCTTTACAAATCTGATCTTTGCCATCAGGTCCTCCCTCGGTCCTTTCTTCTGTACGGTACATAACCCAAACTGTTTAGTTTTTTATTTCATGGTTCTGCTTTGTTTCTGACATGCAATGGTTAAAATTGAATGCAGAATTCCAGCCTTGAGTACTGCCCTGAGCAGAATTGGATAATTACTTCACCATGTCTTACAAGCTATATTTCCATTTACAAGAGATAAAATGTTCCCTAGATTCTTTTACAACTTCATGGCTTTGCTAACCCCTGTACAGAATGTGATACATGCAGACTCACAGATTCTTTTTCGAAAGAAACAGTATTTCACCAAGTTTTTTCTACACCATATTTTTGCTGTCCATAATTTCTTCCTACGCCTAGCACCTTCTACTTGCTTCCACAGAGTTTTAACATATCTTTTGGTCCTTTTCTCTAATTTGTCAAAGCTGATTTTGAATTCAAAGCTAGCTCTTGACTATGTGGTTTCTCTTCCCTAGCTCTGCATTATTACATTTAATAAACTTGGTCTGTGCTCTACCATCCAGGCTGATTTAATGAAAATAGCAAAGAATTGATTCCAGGAGGAACGCCTTGTGGTTGGTTTGTCCTTTCACTTTGACAGGCAATTACTGGCAACTTGCACAGTTATCCAGACAACTTTGCATGCAATTTACTACTAATTTAGAAATTTAATCTAGCCCAAGATTCCCTAGCTTGCTTAAGAGAATATCATGCTAGACAGTGCCTAAAGATATGTTAGACAGTGCCTAAAGATTTGTTTAGGATTACACGGCATCTGCTGCTTCTTGACAATCTCTAGCAATTGTTGAAGAATTGGTTTATTGTAATTTGTTGCTGACCTACTGATACCCATCTCTTTCTTGCCTTGCTACTGCTAACAAATTATTTTCTTGATTATTTGTTCCAAAATCTTCCAGGCTAACTGAAGTTAGCCTGGGAAGCTAGACTTGGCTCTTTTTTATTACGAATTTAAAAACTGGCACTAATGTCCCCCTCGTGCAGTCTTTGAAAACATCATATACCTTTAGGAATGTTCTTATAGGAAACCTCCAACAGAGGTTAGGTTGCTTCTGGCCAGTATTCTGTTAAACATCAAGGTGCATTTCATCACACCATGCTCATTCATGTACTGCATGGGCACCAAGCTCCTTAATGAGCTGAAATGTAAAGAATAGACCATTTTCACAATGAATGCTTCAAATACTTATGCAGGATGGTCATGCATCTGATAAAGAAACTAAGAAGAAAGTAGCAATAAAGAGTGAGTGTGTTTTGCTACTTATTTCAGACGTATTTTAATCAGCATTGAGACATTTAAGTTTGTAGCAGTCAAAGTACATATTTTAGGTCATGCAATTGCACTGAATGCCTGCAAAAATAAACATGTACCTGACCTACCAAAGAATAACCACAGCTGGATCTGGCTGAGATGGAATTAACTTCCTTAGCAGCAGTCTATGTGGTGATGTGGTTTAAATTTGTGACAAACAACACCAAATCTGTGTCTGGTCCTTATTCTGCCTCCCAGTGAGAAGGCTGTAGTGGACAAGAAGCTGGGACCAGACACAATCAGGACAGCTGACCTGAGCTGCCCAAAATGATGCTCTGGACCACATAATACCATACTCAGCAATAAACTGGGAGGTTTTTCCTTCAAATGTAGCCATTGTTAGAGTCGGGCTGGGCATCAGTCTCCTTAATGAGAAAGTGGCTGCCTCTCCATTACTTGGAGTTTTTCTGCCCATCTTTTTTTAACTTATTAAATTGTGCTTATCTTGACCCATAAGCTTTATCTTTCATATTTTTCTTTTCATATTCTGTCTCTTTCCTGCTGATGGAAAGTGAGGGAGTGGCTGGATGAGTGTGTAGCTTCTGAATGAGGTGAACTGACAACAGGTGTGTTAGATGGAATACAATCATACCAAAAACTCAGGTCATGTTTTTATTATATGTAAAAGCATTCCAAGAAATATCTCCAGCAAAGTTAGTAACACAGGCAGCTTAGTCAGCTGGAAAAGATTGTTTAGTTAAAAGTATACCGAATCCTGTTCAGACAATAATCACTATATTGCATGCAGTAAGGATAATTTTTTTTGCATAAAGTAATTATATCATAATTTTGGATTGATTCAGGACCATTAAAATAATTTAATAATGCATAAGAAGCACAGTATGGATTTCACTTTGTCTACAGATTTCTATAGATTTTCTAAAATACAGTATTTTAATTAAAATTACAGGTGTGACTGAACCACCTATTTAGCTTTCACATCCTTATTTTAGTTCTTTACTTCATCTTGTGAAAACTATTTTCTAGCTTTCCATGGAAAAAATGGAAGCTCACCAAATAGCTCACCAAACCAACTCTTTGTTAATGTTCATTGTACAAGTGATAGAATTAGAAAATGTTGCTGGAGTTGTTGTTTGCACAATCCAAACTTTATATTGAAGGGCTCGTACTTCCCCTGCAGATTGCACTTCAAGAAACCACAGTTTATGTCCATGGCAGTGATAAGAATTATATATATTCTATATCAAAAATCTACTTATTTCTCAAATAAAGATGCAAATATTGAAAATTTTTACTGTGTATAAGTGCTGGCAATATTTGTGGTTTAGGGCAGTTTTACAGGCTTTAAACCGAGAATTTTACTCAAATTAGAAGTTCAGACAAAATGAATTTATCATCTACAGTCAAAGCTTTACATATTTTGCCAAAGTTAGGTCTGAATTCTGTATCTAAAGAACAAGATTTCCTACTTGTACTAAGATTTTCAGTACTTAGGTTGCAATGCAATCTCTGCCACAGGTTTGCATGAATGTATAGATCAGCACTTTGCTAAATAATGTGTGAAAATACTTACACACCTAGGGTGTTTAGATTTTGAAATTTTATATTACTTTAAATAGCTACCAGACTACTGCTGATGTTTTAATAACTTTTGTGGTGTACTGAATCCGGTACTGACAAGCATGCATTACACTGCAGAAGTAGTGTAGGAGGAGAAAAATGACAGATCTCAGCTTCTCAGACATCCTAAGTGGATATTATACTTTGGGACTCTATAGAGAAGCAAGTTAGCCAGATGTTGTTACTGGTGAAATTTTTTAATTCGTTGCTATTTAAATTGTCACTGCTTATTTCATTGACGTTATCCTGGGTGTAATGTTGAACAGTTAAGTTGATGACCTCCATAAATTCTTTTGTTTTTCTGAGTTTAGGAATAAAAAAATGCAACTTATAATTTTGACTATTTTTCTTGCTATTCCCTTCAGAGCTCAGCAATCACATTCACCTGGGCCCAACGGTCTGGAGATTTTCACTGGAGTAGCTTCTTTATTGTCTTTTCCAGCATAACAGCAAGGTGTTTAACATTTTTCTTTCCCTCAGGAAAATGTATTTGTCTCTGAGATGATATCTTCTGTATTGTCTATCAGTAACAAGACAAATAAATCTTTTAGTCCCTTAGCAGAACCAAACTCATTAGTTGCTATCTTTCTGTTGTTTTTTTCCCTCAATGATCCTAGTTTTTGCTTTTCCTCTTTTATTGTTCATTTAAGTCAGCTCAAATACCATTAAATTTAGTACAAGTCCCAAAATTGTACTTTGAAAATTACACTTTTTAAAAAGTAATCTGTTTACTACATTTACCTCTCACATCCTCCTTATCTATATCATCATATTTTTCCCCATGAATCAGGCATCCCATTCTGCACTATTGGTCACTAATCATTTATGGATTACAACCATTGAAGGTCCAGCATTAGTCAGGTCAGCTCCTCTGCAGTGGATGAAGCTATGTGAACTTACACCATTTCATGACATCATGTGTGTTTTTCTTATCTGATCCAAAGGAGTGGTGTGTTGTGTGTGATATTCATTTGCCACTGCAGATGTAAACTTTCTGTTTACAAAAGGCAATTCCTCTATCAGCTGAGGTAGTGGAGACTCACATGTCTGGAGGTTTGAGTTCAGCAATTCATACATAATGCCTGTGATTGTAAAAAGCATCAAAATATCCAGGAATATACCCCAGAGCAAAGCAAAAAAGTGTGACAGCCTTCACTCTAACAATGTTTGCAGATGTTCTATGGATGTGCATCCAGAGAAACAGTAATCATTGATGGAGGCAGAACAACTGGAGTAATTCCAGCCTTAATACAAATGTATTATAATTTTTAAATTTATATATTAGAAAACAACCAAAAAAATCTGGTATTGTCCTTAAGGAATTAAATGGTCAATGGTGTAAAGGAGGGGAGAATGAGGGGACTTTTTCACCACCATCTGCATCTTTCAAAAGTGGCCTTCTTGCTTTATGGGAGTATTTTTTAATTTAGAATATTAAATGTAGACACATTAGGCATTTGGAAGACAATAGGATTTATGGCTTGAAAAAGTATACTAAATTTCATGGTCTTCTAAAACCATTCAGTGTATTCAGCCATGGATTACCTAATACTTCAAGTCACGTATTGTTTCTCTAAATCTGAATTCTCTAAGTTTTATTTGTCATATACACACTGGCAGCAGAAAAAACAGTAAAATACTTTTATTTGCTATTAATATCATTTTTAACCATCTGCACTCTAAACAACAAAGATTAAATGCTTTTCATTTCTTAGCCTAAGTAAAATGTCAAAGGCTGATTTTGTTCTGTGAACATCTGAAAAGTATTAGCAAAAGTTTTTATGCTCTTTTCAACATATTTATGGTTTCAGAACAAAAATGGTAGAGAAATAAATAAGGTTTCTGGCCTCTAGCTTGAGACACAGCTTCTGCAAAATAAAAACAATCCTTTAGAAGAAGTACAAAGGAAAATTTGCTTTTTCTCATCAGGTCAAAGCTGGAGTTTAAAACATTTGCAGTCAAATATTTTCCTGATTGTTTGCAATTTTTAACTAGAACAGCTTTTCTGTCTTTTTCATCATAACAGAAGGCCTTTATAATTTTCCATGAGTGAAAACAACTTTTGCTTAGGGTTATGAGCTGGGCACTAAAGTATCTTTCAGGAGCAATACCAAGCAGGAATCCATCCACATATCTGGCCCATTCAACAAACAAAGGAACTAAGACCAAAAGGGTAAGATCATTTCCCCATAATGAAAAGAAAACAAGGAAAACCTGTAGTTTTAACTATTTTCTTTCCAAATTTTAAGCTGATTTATGTAATTATGCACTGTAGGGTTAGTTTGAAATACTTATTTGAATAGTATTATAGATTGTTAAACCTGATTTCAGAGGATATGGATTTACACAGAGCTGTCATATAATCAAAATAAAGTGAAATTTTTGTATTTCCTAAAAATACTTAACTTTATCCAATAGATAATTTTGATGGTGCAAGCCACTCCTAGATTGTTTTCTATAAATCTCCCAGTTTTTTTTTGTGATTTTGTTCACTAACACTGCAAAAAAGATATCACAGAATCATTTCCACCGAAAAAAACATAGTGAGAAATGAGAAGAGATTTTGAATAATTTTAACAATATGAGCAATGACCACTAAAAAGAGCTCCAGTCTATGATCATACTGGTGAACAGTGAAATAAAGTAGCCCTTGCCTTTCCTGTGTCTCTCAGATGACTGAATTTGGAGAGTAATTAATTCAGAGAGGAGGCTGAATTGAAAGTGAGTCTCAGGTAATCATTGCTCTCATGAAACTTTTTTCCACAGACACAAAACTTGCTGAGTCTCAGAAGCATTTGCTGTTTTGTAAAACTCTTCTGCTTCTTCCCATCAGCTTTTAATTATGAGAGGTGAAACCTGGAGTTCTTCACAAAGCATAGAAGTTTCACTTCTGCTTCCATTCAAATCTGATCTAGCTACAGCTGTAGCTAAAGTTCCAGGAATACACAGAAGATTAGCAAAGCTTAGCTGTGGTGATGGCATTTTATGCCATGTGAAAGAATATACAGCATTGTATTGCCAATGAAGCTTACACAGCACAGTGTTCCTTTAAATATGCCTATATATCTATATATATATATGTATGTATGACACCTCTCTTACTCTGTTACATAAGGTACTATGAAACACCTAAGAATAATAAACCAAAGAAAAAAATTGTTTTCTTTTTCAACTTACTAATCTATTAATTTTTTTTTTGCCCTTAATAATAGATTTTAAAAGACAAATAATTACTTTGAAATATTATTAGAATTATCTAGTGCTCACAGTACTCTGAATATAGAAATTTTATAAACTGTAGTAGGATCATTTAGCATTTAGATGGCTACTTAAGCTGATACATCAAAACCTGGAACAAAGAGGATTTTCCTACATTTTTCTATTTTTTTTTCTTTTAAATATGCATATTTAAAAACAATGTTAAAAGTTTCTATTTCATCTATACAAATTCATGAATGAACTATGGACTCTCACTGTCTTCCCTGATTATTTCCAACATGCTTTTTACTTCTGGTCATATAGCACTACAAAATCCATATCTCTCCTGCTGGCTTAAACCCAAAATATTTACCACTTACTGCCATTACTAAGGAGAATAAACACAACTGAAAATACTCAAAAATAAATAAACTTTAGGTATACATTTCAAGACATAAATAATCTCATATAAGGACCACTGAATTCAAAGAGTATTATTCATTGACCTTAGTGGGGGTTGCACCTGGCTTTAAAGATAAAACTAGAAGCACTAAGAGCAATGGAAATGACTCCTTAAAGTGTGCCACTGCATATCACAAGGAAAAGTTAAAGATGATAATGGAAAAAGATGATGCCAGACAGACCTTCCTATGATGCAGAGAGAGTTCACAGCTCCCTATTGAGATGCATCACACAGCCAGGAATCATGTGAAGGCCATTATGTTAATTCCTGAACTGTTCAGTAGCGGTTATTTTGAGAATCTCAGCATCGAATAAACAAACAAACAAAAACAAAAGCAAAAAAAACCAAAAACAAAAATAAAAAAACAAACACAAAACAAAGAAAATAGAAGTGAATACAAAGGAAACAATGTAAAGTGTGGACAAAATGTTCAGTAAATGGCTAAAGGTTGTCAGGGCTCATGATTATCCAACGAAATATACTTACTCAGACTATCAGCCTTAAAAGGCTTTTTATACTTTTCACTTTCTAAGAAATAAAGGGGAAAAAAGAGGTAAAAATGATCCCCACAATTAGAAAGGTAGTTTAAATATTTCATTTTTACCTGCACTAAAGAATCAAATTTTTCTAGCACTGTTTCTTGAAAATAGATCTTTGAATTTTAAGATACATGTGTAACATCCACTTCCACTTAACCCAGTGACCTTATTCATTAAAAACTGCCTTGTTAAAAAGTATCTAACAAGCTGTGCTCCTTTCAATTTAATGAAACTACAACAAGAGGATCAGGTCTTCTCCAAATGCTATATTATCTGTACAATAGTTTACTTTTTGGCCATGGCTATTCATCAATCCAATTAATACAAGCATTTTCCAAATAAATAGCACTTGCTTCCCTAAACACCTGTTGAAAATATTCTTATAGAGTATTTTCTAAATTTCCTTCTTACTTGAGAGACTTTGAAGTGTGTATGCCAGAATTGTCAGGTGTAGCCTCTTCCATTTACTTATGAGGAAAATTTCTCTCTTTCCAGGCTTCTATGCTTTAATGTTATCCAAAGGTTTGAAGAGAGAACTGAGATCTAAAAAGAAAGTCGATGAAGTGATGTATATTTTCATATGTCTTCTTAAATACAGTTTTTCATTTTTCAGGTTGCTCACTATTTCCTGTTTACCTCTTATATCACCATTTATGTAAAGCGATATTTTAAAATTAAAAACTCTGGCAAGTAACTGCTGCTATATTCTAATGTTATCTGAAGATAAAATTCTTTCCTGTTTGTGTTTTTTGCCTGCAAAAGCACTCTCAAAAATGAGCTAAATATATTTTTTTTATTTAATGGATGACATACACCATAGATATTTTGACTTGTAAAAGAATGGAAGAAAGAAAGTAAAATGTAAGAGTACAAAGAAATATCATTTAGCCAGTTACTACAAAATCTCAAAAATAAAATTGGTAACTAAAGTACAGGATTTTTTTCTTTTTCTGTTTAAGTTTCCACAGTTTGGGAATCTTGAGTCATTCCCATATTAACATTCTCACATGAAAATGAGAATTCAAAACTGGTGTATTTTGTGCTTGATAAAAGAAATGGAGACATTTAGCTGAAGAAGTAATTAAGATGTAGGCATTCACCTGCCTACATTTCTTCTGGATTTATATTCAGCACTGAAGACACTATTTTTGCTTAAATCATCACAATACAACTGTGCCCCCACAGGAAGTACACAAATATAACACAGAAATCAAAGACTAATGCAAGAAGGTTTGCCTGCATAACTCAGATTGCTGTCTGTGCTGCTGAAGAAAGTGCAGTTGGGATCAGTCTAGATAACATCAGAAAATTTGCCAGACTGCACTGACAGGTGTCAGCAATGCTATTTTCACTCTTTTTAAAAAGCCAGCAGGTTCTTCTGTGACAATAAAAGAGAACAGTAAATATTACTCTTTTAGGTTTAATGTTTAGCTAATAAAAAATATCTGTTGAGTTTTACTATATTATTTTATACGATGATACCAGGCATTAGTACTGAAGAGGACCTTTTGCTCTCAACTGGCCTATAACTGCATAACAAGGCATCATCTTCCTCTTTCAACATCTATGATGTGATTTGTTTTCTGCTTTGACCTCCTGATTTAATTGTTGAGTTAATTTCACACTTCATAGTTAAATTCCTATTTGAATATCAACAGTTCCGACTTTTATAAATTTCAGGTTTGCTTCATATAAGTATTTCAACTACTCTCCAAGGCACTAGGCTGCTTTTATGGTGACAAGTGTGAGAATGTCTCGGCCCAGTTATAGATACACATTTATATGCCACAAGAAAATATGTTGCACTATTTTCTCACAAAAAAAACCAAAAAAAACACACAAAAAAAAGGAGATCATAAAGTGCTTTTATTTCTAACACTAATTTATGAATGGGTGGGGTATTTTAGAAAAGCTGCTTCAGAGAGAACATTTGAAATAGATTAAGCCTTCTATTTCTGAATGTTTAAGTAATTTCAGTGACTTTCCTAAACAGATCAGATTAAAAAATTACATAATTGATTCCTTTTCTTTTCTTTTCTTTTCTTGAAGAATGAACAGAAGTCTGGCAATTTAGCAGGGGAAAAAAACCCAAAAAATTGCAATTCTTTTTGCTGCATAACTCTGGTCATGTCATACGTCTATTAATTGTCATGCTTGCAGCTTTCCTGGTTTACAGAGGATCTCTTATTTTATCACTGCGTCACTTTGGAACACTGCTAGTATACAGCACAAGTTTAGGGACTGATTTTTATTTCATCCCATGATTTGCTAAAAACCCACACTAATAGATTCTAATGCAATTCTCATCACACTCTTTTGTGAAAAGCAAGTTTACCAGGAGAAACAGCTGCCAGATTTCTCTGAAACATAGAACATTCCCTTCTTAACAGCTGTTCCACATGTTGACCAACAATCTTTCTGCTTGGACGCTGGTGGATGTGTCCAACCGATTTTTGGTTTCACATTACACTGTGAAATGTGTCTGTACTGGCAACTGATTGCTCCACTTCACAGGGGCTTTTAAAATCACAAGTTTCTCTTTATATAACTCTATTAGCATTGTAAACACTTCTGGAAGTTGTGCTGTAACACCAACAAACTTGCCACCCTTGAATAACTTCAAGCTCAGTAGGACTGCATTTATTTGTGCTTCTATTGCCATTTCTGCATTCTCAGGTTTCATACCAGTGAAGAAATGTAATTGAAATGCATAAAGTTGGTTTTCCAAATTACCAATTATTACCAATATTTGGTAATACCTCATTTTCTACTGAGGCATATCACAGCCTTAACTCATATCTTCTTTCAGAGATTTCTAGGTCAGAAATATTCCATGGTAGCTTCTGAATGGAATTATCTGTAATGGCTAAAATCTGATAAAGCTCATCTATAGCTTTTCTTGGCCAAGTGATTACAGATTTGCCTTAGGTAATTTACCATTCTTAATAGTCTGTATTCTGTCTTTTTCTGTGAATGCTTGAGCTTGGCTAGTAAGATAAATAAAAATCAGACCTCTTTAATCAACCTCACTAACATATAGAGAAACAATCTGGTAATGCTCTAACTTAACTTTTTTCCCCAGCTCTTACCATCACCAAACAATTGTAAATACCCTAAACAAAAGTTCTTATATACCACTTGAGTTTCCATATGCCAGAGAACATTTTACCTTGCCAGTTACTCTTTAATCTTTCAGCCTCCAAAACTTTCATTAGTCAAACAGTATAACCAAGTCTTTCCATACATCTTCAACAATGGAAAAATGTCATTCCAGCTATTCAAACACTGTATCTCACTTATAATATTGAGTCTTTCTCAGAACTTTACCTCCTCAAACACATTGCACCCCTGCAGTATGTGTTGAGACTTTCAAGGTTCTGCTAAAGCCATAAAAAGGCTATTTCACTCTTCACAGTGTCCCTCTAAAAGCACAAGTTCTATCACAATTACATTTACAATTCTTAATTATACAATAAATTATTATATTTTAGGTATGTCTTTACATACACAGAAGAAATTACCACATTTCATAATCTGCTTCAATATGCAGCCCATTTTGCCTATGACAACAAATCTATGATGTTTGTTTCACATTTTTAAATGCTTCAATTTGTTCTATGTGTTTACTTGGGGCTTGATTTTATTATTAAATTGATAGTGCATGAAGTAAAATCCATTATACCTAGAATAGTGAAGACATTGTAAATATGGAACAAAAAGCAAGAAGAGATGGGGATGATCTACCTGTTCTACCTGGTCTACCTACATGTGTTATATGGCTGTAAAAATTACAGGTTTGGACCTTTCCATGTTTTTGGCTCCTTCTCATGCCAGGTTTCTGCCAGCATGAATATATTGGCTCAGGGAAATACTCGTGTTCAGTTGAAGGCAGCTCTGCAATTCACAAAATAATATAACCAGATAGTCAAGCCAGATAAACACTTAAAGAACTTTTGGAAGACAATGGAAAGGCTGAGAGCAGTGGGATTTTTCAGCCTGGAGAGGAGGAGGTTCTAATGTGATCTTACTGAGGTTTTCCAGTACCTAAAGGGGTACTACAAGAGAGCTGGAGAGGGACTTTCTACAAGGGGGAAAGGATTTAAACTGAGAGAGTAGGTTTAGATTAGATATTAGGGAGAAATCCTTTACCATGAGGGTGGTGAGGTAATGGAACTAGTTTCCCAGATAAGTCATGGCTGCCCCATCCCTAGAAGTGTTCTAGGCCAGGCTGGATGGGGCTCTGTCCAAGCCAGTTGAGTGGAAGGTGTCCCAGCCCACAGGAGGGGCATTGGACCTGGATGATCTTTAAGGTCTCTTCTGACCCAAACAAATCCATAATTCTATGAATTTTTGAAAGAGGTCTCACTTGTAGAATCATGTGCCATCATAAAAGGAGGATAAAAAGCTCTAGGAGAACATCCAAAGGAGGGCCATGGAGATGGTGAAGGGCCTTGGGAAACCATATGAGGAGCAGCTGAGATCACTTGGTCTGTACAGGCTGGAGAAGAGGAGACTGAGGGAAAATTTTATCATAGTCCTAAAGCTTTGTTATGAGAGGAAGAAGAGGGGCAGGCACTGATCTCTTCTCTGTGGTGACCAGTGACAGGACCTGAGGGAATGGCCTGAAGTTGTGTCAGGGGAGGCTTAGGTTGGACGTCAGGAGAAGGTTTTTCACCCAGAGGGTGGCTGGGCACTGGAACAGGCTCCCCAGGGCAGTGGTCACAGCACCAAGCCTGACAGAGTTCAAGAATTGTTTGGACAATGCTCTCAGGCACATGGTGTGACCCTTGGGGTGTTCTGTGCAGGGCCAAGAGCTGGACTCAATAATCCTTGTGTGTCTCCTCCAGCTTAGGATATTCCATGATTCTATAATATATATGACAACTAGCATGATGCATCTGGGAAAAACTCCATCTTCCTGTAGATATTGTATTTATCAGAACTCATTTAAAAGAAATTGTATCACCATCTGTTAAGGACAGTATTTTGTTGCTTATTTTAAACTAGCACAATAACTGTAAACAATTGCATTTTCTTGTATTCAAAGGCCACATCTGATTTAATATTGTATTGCTTCACTAAAATCAATAGATCCATGCCAATTGATATGAGCTAAGGATGCATTCCTTTTAATTTATATTATACTGGGGGGGATAAAAGATTTATTGCTTTTTAAGTATACAAGGTATTTCAAAATTATTTAGAGATCAGAATCAGGCTCCTTCTATATTTTTGGGTTATTCTATGGGGAGGATTTTTTTTTAATCTATATAGCAAGTAACATCAGAAGCTTAGTTCTATTAGTAATTCATTCCACTTATTTGGTTTAAAATGTTCATAATTTGATTTGTAGTGAACAAAATGTGATTATTTATATCAGATTTATTATTGGGTTAATATCAGACAGACTTTGGTCTTATGCATGCCATTGCTAAATAAGGAATATTGTCTTGTAAAATTTAATTATCTCAATTTTATGAGTTTTTCAACAGATAATATTGTGAGCTGCAAAACTGAAATAAAGAGTTAGATTCACCATCACATGATAATATTATCTGTGTCAGCTTCCCAATTGTGCCTTTTTCATTTTTAATATTAGCTTGCAAAACTATATTATCTTCAAGAATAATCCATACAATTCTTGAACTTACATCTCAGAAGTTAAACCTTTTGTGAGTAAATCCATACCTGATAACTAAGGGTGTCTTAAAAGTGATGATTCACAGACCTTATAATCCTCAGTGATTTAGACATAAAGTTATAGACAACCTTAATAGCCAAGAGTCTCCATGATCAAGATCTAACATTTATTTGTACATGTTTCAGCTCTTGTTGCTAGGAAGATGTTAACATTTTTATTTAATAGTCTACATCATCCCAGGATGTAATTAAAATAGTCTATTTTATTACATGCAGTAATACCAGTCAGCATGACATTCACAAATTAATTTCTTTCAAAACTTTCTTATTCCAGAGCAGAAGAAGAACCTTCTGGCCAATTTAATGATAGGAGAAAGCACTGAGGGTCTGATAAGACACTATGTCATAAAGTGCAGAAATGACATCCACTTCACCTCACCCCACATCATCTGACAACTGTGCCATTCCCACTGCTCTGTTTCCAAGAGCAGCTTGTGCACAGATACCAATTGGCTAAAGCTTGGTAAAACACAGCAGGAAAGATGGATGCATCATTAAGAATTTTTTCCCTTAGGCTTTTCATCCATTCACCAATATATGATGGTGGCATTGATCAGTTTTAAAAAATTAAAAACCAATTAAAAAAACTATACCTCGTTCTTCACTCTAGGTGAAAGCAGTATTCAGTGAGAAACCAGAAAAGTAAAAATGCAAACTGTCAACAGTTTCCTGATTTTGACATGGTTTGGGTAAATTTGTAAAAATCTTTGGACATTGCTTTAACTCAACCATTAAGAAGCACAGCTGGGATTTGGGTTTTTTCATTCTTTCTGCAGTTGTTTTTATACCATCACTGCAAATAAAAGAAGAATAAGCTTCAAAATTTATCAATAAAAATTGAATAACAGAGGTGGACTTGCAGTTGCAACACTTAATCTCTGTTCTGTGTCTATAGAGAGAATGAGACAAGGGATCATAGGTTAATTAATTTAAACTTAAACATAGCTTATGAACTACAAGGGAGAAAAAAATTCAAATTATGCACTAGAACATCTACAGTAGTCTAAGATATACAATTAGATATGCAATTGCAAAAACCATAATACTGAAAATTTTTAGAATTTTTGACATATGCTAGAAACTATTTCTAAAACTTCTAAACTATTTCTCCAAACTTTAAATGGAGACTAAGAAAATAGCAAGAGATGCAAGTGTAGTGTATTCAGAACACTGAAGTTCTGCTTTACTATTTGTCATAGAAAATAATGCCAAAGGTCCATTAAATAATATGAAGAGTGCAGTAAAGGGCTATATATAATATATATCTTTTTTTAGTTTATACATAAGAGCTGTTCACATTTTTCTAACCGTAGCTTTTCTATTTTTTCCAAATAAGGTAACCACGAATTTATGATCTAATTATACACACTACTTAATATCTACAAAGTTACAGGGTTAGTTCCCACTCTATCTGGTACATAAGGAATTAGTCTGATCCATCTGTTATCTTTGAAAATTAAGTCCCACTGACAAAAAAAATTAAAATAATAATTTTGAATATTTTTACTTGATACTCCAGAAGTCTTATAAAAATGTTAAGTAGTTACTTAATCTTTGAATACCAGTCATGCGTTTTTGAAAAATCATTTTTAAGAATGTCTTGTGCCTGTGTTTGTAGAAAAATCTGTTAGATCTCTAATCAATTAAACTGCCACATTGCATTTTAACAATTCATCTGCATCAGGCAGCAAAATACATGCCTACACTCTTTGGATCCACTTCCAAAAAACCTAACCAATGGATGGAAAAAAGGCTTGTGTCATTTCTATATTTTATGTGTCTGAGGTTAAGCCATGGTTTTTATCTTATGCTTTCATTTTTCTCTCTGTTTCCTGGCAAATTAATTTGCATTTGATTTGCAGGAAAATACAGGGAAAAATCTGTCTCAGTTCTTCCCTGGTGTTATAGGCAGATGCCCTTTAAGATATTTTGGATAAGAACTTTTGTACATTTAATATTACTTTACGATTATAGAAACAATTTTTAGATAGGAAACTACTTATTTTTTTCCATGTAATAACTACACAGTATTGCCGTAGTATGCAATGATGCAATGGAAAAGAAGAATTTAGGAAGAGAAAAGAAAAAATGCCTCTACTTTCAAGTGCCATTCAAGTATATGGTTTCCTAAAAAGCAGACTAAATTGCAGAAGTTGTTATAACTTCAAGAAATATCACAACATTGATGAAGTGAAAGAGAATAACTGACAGGTGCTTTGTGTGAAGTTAATCTGAATGAGAAGCGAGGCTGATCTGACAGAAGCAACAAATGCAAAGCAGAAAATACACCATTCATCCTTAATATTCTCCTTGAAGGATGGATACATAAAGAATGGTTGCCTGATCAGAAATGAAGACTTTTTCTGTGCTTTTTTTTTCCTTTTCTTTTTTTGGCAAAAAAAAATAAAAAAGGCAACCACAACTAAGAATGAATTTTAAACCGTCTTTCTGCAAAATGTAAGGTGTGTAGCTATAGACAAAAGTATTGATGAAATATTGTATTGATCAGCGGCACTCTATGCTTGTACAAACACACAAATATTTGCTTATTTATAATGAGTTGATATTGGTATTTTTAACACATTGTAAAGTAGCTTTTTCCACCCACTGAATTCTGCTCTGAAAGGTAATATATTTAAAAGTGAGAACTATACACATTTCTGACCACAAAAAAACAAAACCCAGGCATAGAAACAGTATAACTGGATATGTGACATTTTTTCTGTGTGTCATGATGACAACCCCATTTCCACCAATTCATTTATATAATATATTGAAAATATCAAAAATTATGTAGAACCTTGTTTCAGTGTGCACATCTTCAGAGAGGAAAGTATGTTCTGATGAAAAAGTTTAAACCGCTCTGCAAAATCATGCAGAGCTCCTTAAATGCCATTTCACTGAACTTCAGATACATTGTAAACATAGAGATATAAGCTAAATACCAAATTCATGTAAGAGAAAGGCTGCTAGGATAATCTTTCACTTTTGGCTTCTACAAACCTCAAACCAAGACAGCATCAAGGTGACATCTAAATTCTATTGCAATACCGAGACTAAGATTTACAAATATATATTTTAAAGACATTCACACTCTGTGAATTTAAATTTTTGATATCTGCCAGAACAAAGAATCTAACAGTACAGCTCTGAAAATTTAGCAATTGCTAGAGCAGAAATACGATTCTCTTCAATACACTGTGCAGGCAAGCAACAAGCTGAAACAACATGATTAGGAGACAATTCACCACAGCTGCAAACAGGCTTGAGTAAAGCATTATCTATTTGCTCAGCTGCATCTATATTCCCTTACTAAATAGGCCCATATCACTTACTAATTAGGTGCATATTTATGCACATATACATCACTTAACTATCTTATGGGTAACGTATTTATTTTCTTTACAAGACTTGAAATTCTGCAGATTGAGTCACTGAGGCCAGGGGACCTATTTAACTAACAAGGTTTGTCCAGTCCCTATAGCATGTTTTATTCAGTTACAAAAAAGATAGCACAGCAGTTCACACAGAGATTGGAGAAGCATTGATTTTGTCTATCATGTGAACCCCATTTAAGGTTGCAAATCTATTTAAGATTGTAGAACTTTGCCTCAAACTGCAAAAGAGTTCTGCTTAAAGACACAAACCAGAAAACTAACAAGTACATAATAACCATAAACTTCTGCTCTACTGACAAGATGATATTTCTGCATCTAATTGTTGTTTTAATACCAGCTGTTCATTTCTCCTGCATTTCAAGCTCCTGTCTTGACTACATGAATGTAGTCGAGGAGAATAGCAGAGAAGGCATTGTATTGCTGGCTGTTCTTCCCATGAGTGCTTACAAGATGGAATTCTCTGAGAAAATTACTCTTTTGAATGGATACTAGCACTGTTTGCCAAGTACTTAAAGTAAATGAATACTCTAATGACATTCACAGAGTATGGTAAATTATGAAAGCATTTTTGTCACATATTCTCCTATAAATGCTGCAGGGTTTTATTCTTTTGTAAGTTTCTCTAATGTTTGTTGGTCTAGACCAAACCTAGCTGTCTCCTCAGCTCTGAGATGAATTTGATTTTGCTAGCTTCCTTTTTAAATTAGCATGAGTTTTATGTACTCTTAAGAGCAGACTCAGATAGGCTCAGTTCTTAGTAACATTTATACTGAGTATTTTTTGGTAGTTCTTTAGCTCAAGTACACAGAACTTTTTTTAAACTGTAAATAAGTAGATAACTCAAAGCAAAACAGATTTTGAAGGCCAATTAGCAAGAGAAGTCCCCAAGTTCAACTTAGCTGAATATCTTGTCCACAGTTTGAATTAAAACAAATTATACACAGCTACTAAAAGGCTCCATACATGCTATGGGCAACATTTGCTCCCACTTTAGGAGACAAAGTTTTTCTGTTACTACTAAGCTGGACTAAAGCTGGACAAATATATAATGTCTCTATGTATTTAAAATTCTCAGAACCTCACAAAATCCAGTAGCGTAGCTAAAATGAGCTTGTTAAGATTTCTATTTCTTTTGTCCCATTTTTTTCAGCTCCTACAAGCAGATGGACATTGGCACTGGTGTCTGTAGATTAGGACAGTTGGACTTTCAGTCGTATTACAGAGCAAAGTACAACAGCTGGGCTGCCATTTGATAAGTCAAAAAAAAAGTGTGAAAAATTATTACAGAAACAGGACTCAAACTCTACATATGCTGAACTATCCACATTTATGGAGATTTCTTTAGCTTGTAAACCAAGTAATCTAGTTTTCTTTTTGAAAAGAGTGTCCATAACTATAATATTTGCAAAATTATCTCTATGAATCTGAGCCCTTGTATGTCACTGGACCTATTTCCATTGACTTCAATAGTCTGAGTTATACTGATAATGAACACGTACTATAAATAACAAAAATAGTCAAGGTTATGCTTGTATAATGTTCCCTACTCATTCACATGGAAAAGTATCAGATAAGTTGAGATTTTATCAGCAAGGAATATGTAATTTTAGAAAACAAAAACCAATACATTAACAAGTCATTCATATTTGTATTCTAAATTCAACAAAAAAATAATTTCTCTATTTTTTTATGAAGTCTACTGCAAGGATGCAAGTCTACTTTCAAGTTCTAAAAGTTCCTTCATCAGAAGTGTGCTGCATTGTCTCTCTGCACAATATTCCAGGGGTGTGTAACTTCTGGAACTCCAAGAATGTGTAACACCCCAGTGTAGGGTAAATACCATATATGCACTCAGAAGAGTTAATTACTGTTACAAGGCATCGCAATCAAATTACGCAATTTGAAAGTAGGCAAAGAATGGGAAAACAAAGCACAACAGAGAGGAGAAGTGAATGGCTAAGGCTGCAGAGAACAGATTCTCATGACCCAGGAATTTAGCAAAAATGCATGTTAATGGTGTAGGAATGTGCTCTGGGTGTTTGTTTTTGTGCATTCACTCAGACTCTGCAGTGATTAAAGCTGTGGCTAACCACTGACAGACTGAAAATCTAATGGCAGCATTGATTAGAAATGTGGAACACTAAATTGTGTGAAGAATGAGGCTAACACAGACATTTTAATTTTAAATTTTAGGCTCTGGTTAGTCACGGATATAAACTAGTGGCATCCCAGAAATCTAAGAAAACAGATTTGTCAATCATCTTATCAGCAGAATGCTATTTTAGTGACATAATCCATGTTATTTGAGTATATATGAACTTCCCATGCTTTGTTTCACTTGCACAAGGTCTGCCTATGGCATAGCTCAAACGTTCAGAGAAAATGACTGTTGCTGTGTACATTGCTATTTCAGGTCATATGGCACTTGCTTTGATAGAAGAGGTTGCTAATTAAGCAATAACAATTAAGGCACTGGACATTTCCTGCAGACTAATGACCAGCTAGGAGGAGCTATGCCAAGGGCCATTAACCCCAGCCAGTCACTCACTGTGATGGGAGAGATTTCTTTGAAGAATGTTTGAAAATAACAAGCTGATTCTGGACATAATCTAAATGTAAACAGGAATTACTCGAATTAAGTACATTGTGACGGTTTGTGTAGTGAATTCCAGGCCTCTTCTGTATTCTGGGTAAGAGAGGAAAATGGATAGCAAAAAAAAGGTACATCAAAGAATATTAAATGCCATTAAGAACTCAAGTTTCTCTAAATGCTCTCTTCACACCTGCCTCCTTGTATGTTTTCTCTTCTTCTGACAATTTGTAACTTTGGTTATCATCACAAATTCTGATAATTTAGCAAAAACAGGTACCTACCAGTGCTCTTGGTAAAAGGTCTACACTCAGGAGAATACAAGGACACACTTCACTGCTTTCTTTGTACTCTATGGTCCTTCATGGGCATATCCGTGAAACTCTCTGAGATCTGACAGTATTTCTTTCCAGAGATACTAAAGAGGATTCAGGCCTGGACTATGTGGCTCTTCACCCTTTTTTCATAACATTTGCAGTGAAATATTTCTAATAGGGTCTTTCCGAAAACAGTGCTACCAAACACCAGCCTGCTTGCCAATTATTGTTTTCTCAAATTAGAACAGTTTACCTTTTTATTATCCCTGCAAGAGATTCTTTGCTCTCCTCCACACAGCCAATTCTTCTCTGCAACAGCCATTAACATCTCCTAATTTAAATTTTATCCACAAATAACATTCAGTAAAATGAAAGAGGGAAAAATGCAGAAGAGGAAACAAGTTAAGCAGACAGGTGCAAATCATCAATTACTTTCTCCCTTCCACAAGTAACTTATTGATAAAGCTCTCATCTCCAGCCACCTTTTTCTCAACCCTGCTTCCCTCATCCGCTGGTGGTTTTCACCTCTTTAAATACATTGATTCAAAGAAGCGGGTTAGCTATGAAGCAACCATTGCAATTTTCTGTCTCCAAGGTGAAAAAAGCAGCTGTATTAAGACTATTTTTAACGAAACACATTTTTCTAAGGAAAAGGAATATGACTGAAGAATCCCTTTCTGAAACTTGTATGACTGTTCAAGACTCTTTTTCTCTATTACATTTTGCCTAATAGCTCAAAAACCTGATGATCACCTATGTTTTACTCACAGTAAAGGATCACACATAAAAACTTTGGAAAAAAAATTAATATATTAATCAGCTACCATACATGAAGAAACATAGTATGTTTATTGGAAAAATGTCTGGAAATGCATTCTTTATGTCTGATTCTCCTAATTTTTTTGTCATTTTGCTTTAATAATGTCTCAGGAAATTCCTACAATTATTCTAATGTTTCTAAATTTGCTTGTAGAGGTAAAGCACTCCCATGCCAACATGAATCCCCATAACATAGGTGTAAGGCAAAACCCCAAATTTTGGTTTTGTATCCACATCTGCATTATATTTGTACTGCCTAAATTATTACATAACAGATGTTTAGGCTCATCTGAAATGACTAAGAGCAATCAAACCAATAAAGAATAAATGTTACATAATTTCAAGGAATTTCATCAGAAAGAACCATCACCCAGAGCCCTCCTTTTCATTCTTTCTTCTTTTCTCTTTGTAATGCCTCTTCTTTTCTCATTGGTTTTCCATTAGTCTTTTGGGTCATTTAAAATGATGGGAACAACATTTAAACTCAACATTTTGAACTTAAAGACAGATCACATTTTCTCTCTAATACCATATTTGTCTGCTGTCCTAGGGCTTGTCTTTATCACTGTTGTTCATCAAATGTGTTTTTTAAGGTGATGAGAATAGAGAAAGCAACTGTAGAAATTCCAGAGTCCACTTTTAAGTACTATAAAACAGCAGCTGAATTTTCCACAGAAACTAGGGCTTTATCATGCTTGGTACAATTAGTTAGAAAAGTGCATTTCTCAACCTAAAGAATGTTTAAAATTTTATTTTTTTAAGGCAATTTTAATTTTTTTAATTTTTAAGTCAATTGAATTTTTTAAGCAAAATTCAAAATAAAATAATAATTTTAAAAAGTGATACTATGGAATATTGGAAATTACTGTAAGAATAGAGAAAACCTATTAAGCTCCAAGAAATTTCTGCAAAGCATGAAAGGGAAATAAAGTTGGAGTTATTACTGAGTGCTAAATATTCAGATGCTTCTGTCTAGAGGATTAAATAAGAAGAAAATGAAATAACTAGAAAAAGTTTCTGACAAGGATGGTAGAGCTTCTGACCTCTCTATTTTGGAAATGAACATTTATGAAAATCCACTGACAGCACATTAAGTATGCCATATGATATTCCAGTTCAATAAAATGAGGAACTATTTTAATATCTCTTGCTGATTCACCTGAATTTTTCAAGCTCTTTTCAGAAAGAGACAGTTGAGGACCTTTGTTTTATTGATTAAACTCCTCTATCATTTTAACCATGTAACACAGGAAAAAAGCCGGAAAAGAAAGAAGGAAGGAAAAGAAGGAATAGAAAAGATGAAGCCCTGCTTGAAGAGCAGTCTCCAACTAGATATTCACCACTGGACAAACACAAAACTACACTACACATCAATTCTTTGGGCCTGATCCTATAGTCTTATGCACCAGCAAAAATCCTCGAAAACTACACCAGGAAAGAGACTGTCTTAAAGCAAAACAGATGCTCATCTCTTTTGCATTAATTTTGTTTTGCCAATTATAGTTGTGTTGGCGAGAAGAAAACTGTCACTGAATTTCCTGTGTACAATTTCACTGTTATTTATGGCTGATTATTCAACCTAACGCTGTTAGTTTTCTAAAATCTTTTCACAATCACACTGAAGACAAGAATCTAACTAGCTGGATGCTAATTATTTTGGGGAAAAGAAGGCTGAGAATATTTTTTTTTTTTCTCAGAAAGTACAAGTTCACCTAGACGAAAATTTCTAGGAAAACCAAAGTAGTTTTAAAACACTTTCTTCAGTTGAACTTGGGTTTCCTTTAGTTTATATTGCTTTGCATGATATTTTAGATTTTTGAGAATATTATTTTTAAAATGATTGATAGAAATCTATTTGCTGTTATAAAAATCAAATATTTCAATGTTTCTACCTCTGAACTGTATTTCTACAGAGTATTTTTCTCAGAAACCTTTTTCATACACAGATACTAAGTACCACAGGGAAACTTAAATCAACTTGCCATTGATACTGAGCTATCAATTAATCCAATATCAAACATTCAAATACCCAGGCCATAGATATTAAGGAAACTACATCAATTTCTTCAAGCTTAGTTATATTTGGCTGCCCTGAGGTTCACAGTTGTACTGAAGTCTTTCTTTTCTTACTTTGAGCTCCATATTCTCTAAATCAAGAGGTAGTTTCCGGCTGGTATTTTAGGCTCCTTTACAACATAAGTTATATAAGAAGCCTGACAGACTTTGCTCATCTTTACATTTTCAATTTTGGGGATTATTTTGTTTAGCCACTTATGCTGCAGTGATCTGTGGCAGCTTTGTGGATTTTCAAAGTTGGCCATAGAGCACTGATGGTGCTGGTCTTGGTATTTTTCAAAGGAATAAGAAAAAAAAGTAAGAATTTTACCGTCACACGCTATTTCTAGAGCAGTACTTCCAGATCCTCATTTAGAGAGAATGATGGTGACTTGGCATATAACTATTTTAGCTTAACACTGGTTAGATGGAAGAGGTTGCTAATTATACAATAGCAATTAAGACATGGGGCTTTTCCGGGAGATTAATGATCAGCTAGCAGGAATTGTGTGCAAGGCTTTTAACCCCAGACAGTCACTGCATTGGAGCAGAATCAAATGGCATTCTCCGAAGTATTTTGCTTTTCAGAATGGCAAACATGAGTCTGCATATAAGTGCAGAGCTTTTTTGCTCACCTGCAGGGTACATCTAGTAGCAGATAATGAAGACACGAAGTAATAATTAAAGGCAGATGTACACAGAAAAAAAAAAAACAACACAAACCATTACACCCTCTCCCACCAATACAGCTAAGTATAGATAAACAATTGAATGCTCTATTATGCATTTTAACTTTTCATTTCTTTTGGAGGTAGGATAAGATCTTTCACTGATTTAAAGCAGGCAACACTGACATCTAAATTAGCATTTTAAATCAGAACTAGCTTGAGTATTGCAGGGGATTCCCCACAAGTAACCATTCATTATGTGCTGGATTAGCTCTCAAATGCATCTTGATGTGATGAGAAACTGTTTCATTTATAGATGAAGTTGAAGCAGAAACCTCACATTAGTTCATATCCCATCTCACTGGAAAGCAGGAAGTTGAACCAACCTCAGCAACATTGCTCAGCAACATTAGAAATTACCCTCAGTTAATGCTCTTCGAAAAGGCAGCAATGGAAACAACCCTACCATTACTTCTTGGATTTCCAGACTGTCCCACAACAAGCATCTGAGTTCTTCCTGATCTCCAGGGTGCCTCACCTTCCTCTTTGCAATCTAGACCCAGTCATGGTCTGCATCCACTCATGTTCCTTCACTCTTATTTCTATTAATTTCTTTTCCTCTTTTATCTTCCTTGTTTCTTTTTTTTTTTTTTAATTTATTTATATTTAAAATAGGTATCTCTCTTCCCAGGAACATTTCCATGGTAGTTTGACCTGTGACTCCAAAGTAAATAACCTATACTCATCTGGCTGTGGAGGGAAGGGTTTTGGGTTTTAGTAGCAGATGGACTACACTGAGGCAGTACCAAGGGATGACCAGGTGATTTGCTGCTGTTAGACATGAGAAGAAAATGGAGTGGTGCTTCTTCAACATTAAAAAAAAAAAGGATGAAGTTTCTGAAGATCTGTGACATTAACTGCTGGACTAGCCCAGACTCCTTTTTGCATTTTGATGTCACTTTTGGAAGTGGGGACCTGAGTGAGCTGCCAACCAGGGTGAGCTCCTGGTTCCTTCATCCCAGAGTGTGCCTGTGGCAGCAGAGGGAGGACAGAAGCTGTGCAAGGCTGTTGCCATCATCAGAGCTTGTGTCAGGACATCCCTGAACACTGGGGTACGGTTCTATCCCCTAACCAGCACCTTGATCACACCAACCTTTTTCAGAGCTTACAATAACAGGACACAGCTCTCTAGGTAAACAAATGAGTCAGAAAAGGAGACTGATGCTGTCTTTAAATCCCATCTTGGCCACGGGAGCTGCTGGAAGTCCCTTCTGCATGGCAACTCTCACAGTCCAGCCCCTTGGCTGCAATGAGCAGTTTGCTCTGAGTGAGACAGAATGCTAAAGCACACTGCAGCATCCACACCTGTGCAGACACAGCCACTGCACTCTGCACACACCACAGGCATCCCAGCAGCACAGGCAGCTGCTGAGAGCCTCCTTCCTGCCCAAAACTGAGACAGCAATTTGTGTTTCCCCGTTTTCCATTATACACCGTGAGAAGGTCCTGCCTGCTGAGGAGCAATTGCAAGGTGCCCTGACTTATCCCACAGCTGTCCTGGCTGCTCTTTTCACCACGCGGGCACTGTGCCTCTATTTTTACTAATCCCGAGGGCCAGGCTGCCCACAGGACATTAGGGATTTTCCTGTAGGTCCCACAGCTCCTCCCTTTAGCAGCACTTCTGCCACGGTCCATGTTCTCCCTCTGCTCGCCATCCTGGCACCACTGTGACGTGAGGCCTCCGTGATGAAGTGTGGCGTGGGGAATTCTGTCGGCACCATGTCCCAGCTCCGGCAGTCCGGCTGGCAGTACCAGAAGGGAAAGGTGGGGAAAGGGGCCAGAAGCTGGAAGTGCAGAAAGGGAACAACAACAGCTGCTGAGGCCCCGGAGAGGGGCGTGGGGCAGGTGCCGGGAACAGCTGCTGGAAGCTGCCTGGGAGAGCTGCTGGGGCCTGGGAAAGGGGGTGAGGACCCAGCGGGAGCTGGCCGGGGTGCGGAGGGGTCTGGAGCCAGACTCGCAGAGGCGAAGGCAACAGCTGCTGAGGATGAGGAAAGAGCCAGGGAAGGAGCCGGAGGCAGATGGGGAGTGGCCAGGGAGAAAGCATCCCGGCTCCGAGGCAGGGAGGAGGCAGGGTCCTGGGAAGTGAAGGGCAGAGCCAGGCAGCAGCTGCGGCCGAAGGAGAGGCACCGGGAGCCAAAAGAGGGCCCTGGGAACACGGGCAAACAGCTGCAGTGGGGCGGACGGGATGGCAAAGCTGCAAACAGACTTTGGTGCATGAAGGAGGGCACAGCTGCTGAGGGACAGACGGGGAGAGGAGCAGGAGGAGAATCAAAAGGCGTAACCAAGGGCAAAAGAACCAGAACTCATCCCAGTGGGATAGAAAAAGGACTGAGACACAAAGACTTCAGAACATTCCCGTTTTAAGAGTATTTTTTTTTTTCCTTTGTATAAAGTAGGTAAATTGTTTTGTCTTAAGCACAGGCGGCCAGCCTCACGGACAGGCTGCGGGGCTGGAGAAGCCCGGGATCGGGAGCGCCTGCAGCATCCCGCCCTCATGGCTGCTTTGGGGACGAAAAGGCTTCCCCACGCTCCTACAAAGGCTCTGCAATGACAGCAGCTTCAGTCAGCCATCGTCTGGCGCAGAACTGGTCAAAATGCATCTGGAGATTACATCCAGATGGGTGCAGTGACACCCTCAAAACACCGCTGTTGGCCGTGACAAAAAAGGTGCGCAGCTTTCTGGCACAGGGTTTGGAAAGGTCTTTGTCTGGATTTTTTTTTTCTTTTTTTTTTTTTTTTTCCTCTGCAGAAGGGCTTAAAAAGGGCTTGCCCTTTGATAGCCCTGCACCCAGGTTAACCCACGTTCAGGCTATAATGTGGCCTTGCCATTTGGTGCCTGGGAACTTCATTTTGGGGCAGTGACCTCTGAGCCTGCCACCAAGCAGCCAAAGCTGACCTGAGCCCCCGGACAGAGCATCCCGGTCAGCAGGGGCTGTGCAGGGGCAAGGGCAGCCGTCAGACCGTGCCTCCTGTGCGCCTGTACGCGCTCCGACTCCCGCTTGTGAATGAGGGCTGGGGCTGATGGCAGGCGGCGTGATCATAGTGACATAAAAAACTGTGAAAGGGGAAAGAGCTTCCACATTTAGACTCGTACGTGGTACATACTGCCATGGATACCAGTGTTGCTAAGCATGCTGCTTCCTAGGGAAGTCTGTGCTCGTGGAAGCACAGGCTTGTGGGACTACTTTAATTTAAGGGTAATATTAATGCATCTTGTGGGGAGACATACAGCACGAAGCCAGGCTCATCCTAGATACTGCAGAAATGCAAAGAGCTCAGCTATGACTACTTCGGGTCAATAATTTTTGTTTGAATTACCACAGGGAAATTGCTACTGTAGACCAGGCTGTCAGTAGTAAGTGTAGCTGAAACTGAACTTAATGGACCAAGTTCTATTTATCCAGGAGAGAATCTTGTATTTGCAATGCTATTTATTACTTTTCCCCTATTTACGTGGCGTTTTTTTAGTACTCTTCTATTACATTATTTTTGTAGTTTCTTTAGCACACAAGTCCATACCTCTTCTTTCATCATCTTAAAATTCTCTTTTCACATTCTTGCTCTCTGAGCATATGGAACTTCTTTTTTTCCTCTCTCCTGGTATTACTTTTTTGAATATTTCTGCTGTGCTCTTAAACTCATTATATTCTTCTCCCACTTTTGTTCTCAGCCACATCTGCATCCTTATGCCTCTTTTTCCACATACAGCATGAAACTACAATGTAATAAGATAAACACAAATATGCTCGTGCTCAAAATGAAGGATATGGAATTTTCATGTGAATAGTGGAGCTATTCTCTTTTCTTTCTTTGGGTGCCATTTAACATCACTGAAAAAAAGCCCCCACTTTATTAAGTGAACTTTTTTTTTTTTTTTTTGCCATACAGATGTCTGGCATTGAATTTTCTCATAAAATAGTTCTCCATGAGAATGACATCCCTAATCTCCCCATAAATAATTCATTATTTTGTTTCATTTCCAAAGGATATTATCAGTAATAAAAAGGAGGCATTGAAATTAGCAGCCGCTTTAGAAAGAAATGCCATTGTGTCTGCCTTCCTCTCTGTTAAGGCACTGTAGCCACTTGCCCCTCTCCTTCTAACACTTCTGGGCTGTCAAAGTATAAAGGTGTGAGAATATGCCTTGGCACTTGTCCCTTTATTGGTTACACAACTTCTGCTGGCATCTAGAAAAATTAATATTGAGGAGAGAGTGCTTGAATAATTTCTCATCCTTGCATCTGTTAATTCACTTAGCACCATTTAGGAGGTCTAGACAGAGAACTAAAGATAACCATTATCATTAGAATATGGAAATTTCACATGCTTACTGGTATGTTGTTGATGCTTTTTGATCAAGAAACAATTAAATATCAACTCTTTCAATAGAGCCTTAAAACTGTTATTTTCTGAAGTGGCATCTTCATTCAAGGAACAGTGATATTGAGGCCATGTATTAATATTTCATTAATCTTTATTTCATTATTTATTATTTCATATTTATTATTTCATTAATATTTCCACATTGATATTTCTGTAGCATAACAATAGTAGTGATCATTCACTACCACTCTTTGTTTTGCTACTTTGGCATCTTTCAGTTATTTGTCTAAACAAGATTTAGCTCAATAAATGTTTTGCTATGACAGAAAGAATTCTGTGTTAATTTAAAGGAAAAATAACTGAGTATATTACGTGTCCTTTTTGGGGAGATTTCTGTCTCAAGTTCTTCAGTTGGAAAATGTTATGGAACACAAATTGTTAGAGCTTAAGCCAATGTGGCTATAATTTTTTTTTTAAATGCCCTAAATATATAAAATTCTTTCTAACATATAGAGATTAGCCAATAACTCATTCAGGTACTGTAGACATCTAAGTGTCCCTTTAACTATACTACATAAATCAAAAATAAGAACCTGCCTATGTAATACTTTTAAAAGCAGGGAATAACCAATTCTCCTTTGCAGGTGAGTAAGCAGCAGTCCCAAAGTGACCAGAAAAACGAGTTAATGCAACGATATACTAATGGCTGTGTCATCTTTAGGTAAGATAAGTTAGAGCTCCAGGCTTATGTTAAATGCTCAATAAGATTCTTCTTTCTTTAATACCTGCTGGCTCCCAGAGAGACTGTGAAAGATCAAACCATCTAGGCACTATATCCCTCATTCAAGTAATTCAACTGAAACAAGGTAGCCATTTCATATCTTAATATCAGTATAGATATCCTGAAGAAGGGAAGGAAGTTCCTTTTCTGCTTTCTGGCAGATACATGAGAAGGTTACCTTTTTACTTCCCAAAAGCTTTCATACATCTCAATTAAAAAATATGTAGCCAAGATTTGGCTAACAGATGTAATAAAAATTTATTTTAAAAATTGGCATAAAGATCTATTTAGGGTCAACTGATTTTGAAACTTCAGTAATTTAATGTGAAAATGTGACACACATTAATGCATTACTTCTTCAAATCTTGCCTTTCAGTGAAAATCATAAATGGTAAAGGACAATCATAATTTGATATCTAACAGGACTTAGGCCATATCCCTTGTGGAGTTTTCCTGTCAACACAAGTGATTCCTAAACCATCCTGACATTAATTTATAAAGTCACTGGCTTAAACATACCTATTGCATAAGGCCAAGACATATAAATTATTTTCAAAACAAACTTATAGAGGAGGCTATCAACTCTGATGCTTTTTGTTGTTTTCTCCTGGTTTTTGGGAGTGGTGGTTGGTTGTTTTGGGGTTTTTTGGGGTTTTTTTGTTTGTTTTTTGCACTTTTTTGGTTGTTTTGTTTTGTTTTGTTTTGTTTTTTGTTTGTTTGGGGTTTTTTTTTGTTGGTTGGTTGGTTGAGTTTTTTGGGGGATTTTTGTTGTTGTTGTTTTGTTTTGTTTGTTTGTTATTTTGTTTTTTGGTTTTTTTTCGTTTTCTTGCTTTATGACTTCATGGAAATAGGGAGTTAAAGCATTACTGTGAATTAATCTGTAATGGACTCTGAGGAATGGAGACAAGGCTTTGCAGCCTGTACAAACATGATCTGGTGCTGTCTGTTCATTGAAAAATCATCATCTTTGGGAGAGACAGGTCACCTCAGGCACCTTGGTAAGTCTAGTTCTGGAAAAAGACATCCTCACAAATACCGAAATGAAGTCCAAATGCCTTGAATATGACTTTGTCAGAAGAACATGTCCAATAATACACTAAGTTTCAAAGCATCTTGTCTCAAATGTTCTGTAACTGGAGCTAAGGCTTCAACTTGACTTCAAGCAAAAAATTTAGAGGCTTTTACAGCTTGCTTTCACCCAGAAGAAAAATAGATCCCTTTCATCTTTGTACATGTTCATATTTTTATGTGTTGATAGGAGATGCACTTGCCCACTTAGGTAAAATTTATTCTAAAGAGAATTTTATATACATATATATTTAATTTATTCAGAAAACCAGGCACTGGAGATAAATGCCCTAGCCACTAAACTATTGATGCTTCAGGGATACAGATCTCCATTTCTAAACTAAGATGAGGATTATCTCTGATGACATACTTCTTGCAACAGACACGTTTCTGTGGGAGTATTTCATTAAAATTCTTAATAATATTCTAATGATGAATCACTTCATTTAAAAAAAATCAGCTTAGCTATGTGTAAGCATATTTTAATCAGCAGGCATATTGTAATAAGTTTGTGATTCAAAATTTAAAAAACTTAATGCTATTTGAAGTCGATTTTTCATTAGTATAGTACAGAAGTAGGGACCATCTAGAGATAGTGTAAAAGATGTGAGTGGTAAATATAGTTTTCTGTGTCTCCAGATTACATTTTCCTGTAGGTGGATTCCTGTTTCACTTTTAAACTCTCAGACTTACATGTTAGTTAATTTCCTTTGGATTTATTTTCTTTAATAAATTACTATACAGAATTGTTTGGCCTGCATAATATAGGATCCAGCATTAGATAAGCACAAACTAAACACATAGGTGGTGGCTCCAGACCTTCATAGCAGTCAAACAGCAATTTAGCTACTCTGAAGACAATTGTCACAGCATCACCATTTTTTAAAAATTCAAGTGAGATCCCAGAAACTGCACACAACTTCTGTTTTCACCCCAAATATTTTTACTGAATAGCTCTGCAGTAGCTAAGAAGAGCTACAAATTTGTTTTCATGCACAAGGGCTCATTAAATTGCTGGATTGCAAGAATGTATAAATTATTTATCCCTATAGAGAAACAGGTTTTATAATTCTCAACTCAGAATACACTCCAATTCCCCTCTCAGACAGAGAGTCACTGATGTAATTAAAGGTTAAAATAAAGGAGATCAAATGTTAAAAGGATAAATGTGTTCCCTCTCTCCTGAGCTCAGGCATGCAATACACTGCCATGCTTCCTCTCTTCCTTGGCTGATGCTGGAAGACCCTATCTTCCTCTGCAATTATCTCAGGCTAGAAACAGAGTTTAGCCCAGGTTATTATGATGTTTTCAGTGCTAGGGGACAGAGTATTCTCTTCATTCTTTCTTTGGCAATGATAAAAGTGAAAACAAAAGAAACTACTCTGCTTCCATGGGAAATGCTAGGTGAAGTCCTGTTACAGGCAATGGAAGTTCTGTCAGAAGCAGCTCCTCAGCTCCACTCCATGTTGGAATTGCTTACAGGATGAGCTAGGCTACCTGGGCTCCACATTGTCAAATGGGGAACATAAAATCTTTACTGAGGGAAAAGCTAACATATCCCCTCACGAATTCTAATGACAGACAGTGTTTCCAAACCTTCAGTGAGACCATTATAATCTTTACAGACTATAATCGATTTTTATGTCTCACAAACAAGCCATCTGCAATTTATAAGCTGCATCATTAGAACTTTTCTCATTGCTTCTATTTTGTTCTTGGTGATGCATAATGTGTTGTTAGTCAGGAAAATTGATTAATTCCTTACTTCTGGCCTTTGGTTTTTGGACTGATTTTGTTTGACTTCCTCAGCTATTTTGATTCTAAAGAGGGAAAAAAATCACCCCAGATCAAGCCTTGGCTCTTATTTCTTTAATGTATTTTATTTTTTATTAATAGCTTACTTGGACCTCTCTATGACTGCAGTGATACAGTGGTAAGACAAAAGCAACATTAGCTTTTTGACCACAGGTCTGACATGACTGCCCTTCAGAATTAGCAGGAATGAAATTGCATTTCCTTTATCTGCTGATCTTCTCAGACAATTGCATTTCACAGAAGTCCTGGGCAGCTGCCTTTCTTGGAGCATTTTCTCTTCTCTCCAAGGCTGGTGAAGCCTCTCTGCCTGCACATTAGAACCCAGGGAGGAAGAAACAACAGCTGCATTACAGAGCCTGCCCTGAAAAACACCCAGGTGCTGCTCCAGCTGTATCAAACTCAAACGTGGGCACCCAAAGGAGCTTCTGTAGGCAGCTTGATTTAAACTTCCCCAGTATAACAAGTGTTCCATTTTGTTTTCAGCATGATTTTCAAGGCATGAGAGCTCTGTAGTACTGCATATGGATTTCTTTTATGAATGGCATTAACAACTTTGAGCAGGAGGTCCTGGTGCTCTGCTGTTACATTTGTGTAACTTTCTAGGTACATTTATAAGCAACTGTATCATATATATTTAATAAAGTGTATTATGTATTACAATAGGCAGCATTACAACACACTACCGTGTTAAAGCTCTCTAAATCCCACCTTTGGAGACAGCAGTAAAAAGAAGTTGAATTAAATTACACCTAAAAGTAGAAAGAGTTTACTTTTCCACACACAACTTCAAAGGTTTCACTGTGGGTGAGAAAAAATTCATTACAGGGAGTGACCAAATGCTAGAGAGAGTGGTTCAAAGGAGAAAAATATGCAGAAGAATAAATATACTGAATAAAGAACTGTGAGACCCTTGAAAACAGTTAACCCTTAGCCAGGTCTTTTCAGAAAGTGTAGACTGGGGTTTGAATTGGATAGGTTGAAATAAAGAGGACAACATCACTGAAAATTGGAAAAAGATCACTACACAGGAAATGGAAAAAATGGAAAAGGAAGAGATTTAAGGAAAAGAAATGGGAAGACATAGCAGCAAGAGGGAAGGTGGGGCACTCAAGGAGATTGTAAATAAATATTTCCTGTAAACCCTTCAAACCTGTAGAGGCCATCTGCAGCAATACAGGCCATCTAAAACCAATTATGATTCCTACATACATTTCCTTATCTTTATTACGTGCTTGCTATCATTCAATAAGGAATATGAGTAATTATGACTTGGTATAAGAATCAAATATGTGAGGGAGGAAATTTTAGTGGAATGTGGTTCAACATCAAGGAAGAATCAGCAATGCAAATCAGGCAATATGAAAACTGGGGAATACTAAAAGGAAAGTTCATGGGAATCTCAGACATCCTGTCATTTCTGGAAAATGTGATCAATACAAGGTAAGTATTACATTCATTTAAAAAAAAATTGATAATAACAGGTGTATCTTCGTAAATTGAAATGGCACATGAAGTAAGAGAGGATCACTGCAATGAAATCAGTGCAGCTAACAGAGATACCAACAGTAGATTGCAGGAGTGCTGAACCAAAGATTTTATGGCATTTTTTGGCACACAGCTGTGAGCAGAATCAATAGGAAGCACACAGTCACAGTCAAGTAGCAAAGTTAGCATGAAATTCCAACAGATGTTTACACTGACCTGAAGGCTCTTGGTGATACTCTAAAGGAACCTGGGCCAATTCAACTGGTATCTTCCTAGAGCAGGAGATTTGTGGCAGATAAAATCCAAGTTGTATCATTAGATTAACACAAGCTGGAATGCTTAGAGATGTTGGTCGTGTACTATGTGTAGACACCACTGGCTTACAAAATGTTGTTCAATTCAGACTAAATAATCACCTTTACAAACTTCATACAGTGCACAGTCAAAACAACTATTTGGCAGAAGTTTAGATGGTAATGAGGACAAATGCATTCTCTTATGATGGACTTGTATCCTGACAGAAGGTTGGTTACTCTCATCAGCAAATTCAGAAACCTGAACCAGCCTTGCTGGAAAATCAAGGCATGAAAACATGGAATGTTACTGAACTTGTCTCTGTTTGGTTGATTTTTTTAATAAAAAGCCAAAGAGACTTCAAGGCTAAGCAAAAGGAGCAAAAACAAGAGGAATGAGAAAATAAAACAGAATTGTAGAGGTAATAGAGGGGTGAAAAGAGAAACGTAAATTGGGGGGAGGGGCTATTTTAGTTGATAGAAAGCCAAATAAACACAAAGCAGAACAATCTTTCCCTTTTCAGAGTTTAAGCCCCCGGATATCCTCTAGGAAAATGCTACCCTATATGTAGCTGTCAGTACCTGTGTCAGGCCAATCTGCCACGATGTGCCCAGATAGGTTTGATTGTGAGGGACAGCCTTCCCTGGAGTCTCTGGCAGATTTCAGACACAAGGTACTAGGATGCAAGCAGTGCCTAGAATTTAGGCTATCAGCTCTTTTGTGATTTTCTTCGCTTGCAAAGTATGTCCTCGGCTAGCAGAGAAAGAGATCGGGAGGTGCCGCAGAGGATGTTCCACAGATTCTTTATTTCATCTATGAAGGGCTCTCAGGGCAGCAAATCCACTGGGAGGGTCCAAAGAGGGCTTTTGTAGGGTCAGGGTGTCTTGGAATTGGACCAGTAATATAGGGGATTCTATTACTAACCAATCTACAAGAGATTTTAGGTAAAAGAGAACCAATAACCTAAGGGACAAATGGACCACTAGAATTACAGAAAGACAAAACAGGGGTTTACAGAAGGGTGAAATATTTCTTGGCATTAGTCATTCTAAGTAAACAATTTCTTATCTAAGGAATTCTGTTCCATGGGGCCCTCTCTCGAGGGTCTGCCTTTTCTCCAGAGATGGTCTCTGCTCCCTCCACACCTATGGGCTCGCCTTCCCCAGATAAGACACATTCTGTGCTGCTATCAAATTCTGACCTTAGCATTGCTGTTCAATTATTAGTTCTTGGACAGGTCCTAAATATAATGTGAAAGCACCTGTTCTGAGTCAAACAATATAAAGTCCAACTGCATCCTGCTGCTTTACTATTTTTTCCCATGGCCCAGACTGGCCATATGGTTAGTTTCCTGGATAATTTCCTCAGGAATGGCTACTCTTTGAAATGGCCAGCATGAAGGTCTTACCCCTTGGAGAGCTCTTGTACTCTTGCATTTACAGCAATCTCAGCTCTTATAAAAGCAAGAATCCTATTTTGCTGCTTTCAAGGGTACACCTGAGTGGCAGGTTTCCTTCATTTTCCTTGGCTTCTACACTGGCCTTTAATCAACGAGCTCAAAATACCTCCTTCATCTTGTCACTCAGAAATCTGGTCTATCTCCATAAAAAGAAGTAGGTACTTCTTTCTTTTTTTTTTTTTTTTAATACAACTGGTTATATCAGTTTCCATCTTTTCACAGCACAGACATATTACATTCATTAATAAATGTTCCACAATTAAACTTAGACTTTCAATTTCACATATATTGTGTAAGAATTCTCCTTTCAGTGTATCTTTATTATCTAGAACTTGTAATTCTTACATATGTAATTATACTTCTGAATACACCCTTTTCTCTATAAGTGGAACATAAATTCAAATAAAAATAATCTGTCTTGTCAAAAAGGGAAGTTCAGGAAAATAATGATTCTTCGTGAAAGAGCCAAATCAACAAGGTCCTCGTGGAAATAATCTAAAAAAACCCATTTGATCTTATCTCTAAGTGGGATATTAAATAAAAAATATGTGTCTACATTCCCTCAGCAAACTAGGTAACTTCTTTTTGTTGTATCTTTCTTTCACAGGCAGACACCAGAAGGAGTACTGCAAACGCAAAGAACAACTAAAACAATTTTCAAGCATTTCAGATCACGAGGGGCACAAATGTTGCCAAATTCTTTTTGTCATTCTTGGACCCTAGAGAACTCTGATGTGTCAGAACAGGTGCAACTATACCATTAATTCCATAAACAAACTACGGGAATGGCAAAACTCTCATGGATTTAAGTGCAATCAAAATTTTATACTAAAAAGGCATTTAGCACAGAACCCACTAACCCATTAAGTGTAATATTTTGAAAGCACTGCAAACACAATATAGACCACAAGCTAAAAGTCCTCCAAGTTCACTTCAGGCACAGAGAAAATGTGACCTCTCAAGAGGATTTATAAGAAAAAAAACCTGTTCCTGAGCATACTTAGAAAGTTTTAATAGTCATGCTGTTTAAGTCAGGTAGCTCATGAAAGATTTTTATATAATAAATTTTCTAAAAATACAATAAAATGATATTTCACCCAAGAATAACCTAATCCTCCTCAACATCTTCACATAGGGATTAGAGGAAATAAAACAAAATCTGATAGTATTTTTATAAAAGAAAGTAGTTCCAGGAAGAAACTGGATATCACACTCACATCCACTGATATTTAAAGAAGGCTGTATTTAAAAAATCAAATACAGTCTCCATATAAGAACTACAGGCCTGATATATCTCAAAGTTAGCATGTTATTATCAATAAATGGGTGAGTAAAAAACCTTTAGGATTTTATTCTCTCCCTGGTTGGTTCTTGAATGAAATTGCAGAGTACAATTTATTACACAGTGGATATGAGTAGGGGACACAGATTTTTTGTCAAGAAAAACTAATCAGAGATTTATGTCTTTCATTGCTGACATGTGTGATTTAAGCACTACTCGACAGTTTAGTATAATCCTTAAAGAAAGTCTAAAAAATCTCTGCATCAGAATTCCAAGTCCCAAATCTAATGACCATGAAACTCTCTTTTTCACAGCTTGAAATATATGTATATTTTGAGAGCTTTTTAAAGGAGGCACATGGAAATCCAAAATAAACACATAATCTTGTCTCTCTCACTGCCATGTTTTACTTAATATCCTCAAATTTCTTTTGATGAATAGTGTCTGCTAAAAACTGGTTTATGAAAACGGTACAGAAACAACAGATACATTCCTCCAGGCTCCCAACATTTTCTTTGCGAGTAAGCAATTTCAGTAGGATAAGAATTCATGTCTTTACCTGTCCCCCACCAAATAAAAAAGTGTGGTGTCATTATTTGCTGAAATAGAATTGCACTACAGTGTACCTTGATGAATAGATTAAACAGAGAGGAAAAATTACTTTCATATGTTTCTACTGAAAGATATATTTTATACTAAGGAAATTGAACATGCGACTTCTTGTCCAAAACCATCAGTGAAAACAGCTGATCAAAAGTAGCAATGGGTTTTGGGCACATGTAAATCTTACCAGCAATTTAAAAAATATATTATTCAGAGTTTGGGGATGCAACATTTTGCCATTTTGTTTCAAAGAGTACTTAATTTTTTTATTTTTTTTTCTAGGAATGGTGTATTAGATACAGCATCAACTATTCCATGAAGTGATGTGCTGCCTCCAGCAATCCCATAGTGTCAGCATCCACAGCTATGACAATGAAAGAGAAAGGAATGGGATGCACACATTAGTTTGTCAGCAAATTCCTACACTTATCATGGGAGGTAAGTACACTCTATGTCTAGAAAAGCTCATAAAATCTTGTTATGGTTATGCCTACTTCCATTTAAAAGCATGTTTGACTACATCTGTAAATAATAACAAAGATTAACTTTTTTTTTTCCAGAGGAGATAACAGAGCAATAGTATGGTCTTCAAAGCTACAGAATCTATTTTTCCTCATTACTTAGTGAAATTAAAATATCAGACTAAAAAGATTTTGAAGATAAAGCAAACGTATCAATATTATTCTACTCAACAACGTATTATTTCAAACCTCACTAATCTGTTCAACAGTACAGAGTAATCAGTTCTTTTGTTATTGTTTTTCATTTTGTATTCCATTAATGATTAAACATGTAAGACTTATATAATGCTTTAGTTCTCCTTTGACTAAGAGTTCTGTAGACTTGCTCACAGATTTCAGGGAGTGAATTCTCCGTGCTCCCTCCTGCAATCACAGACTTGCTGACATATCATTCAGCCAAAATGCTTTGCTTTCTCCAACCCCCTTGTCATTCTGCTTAAAATCAAACTGAAACTGAGAACATTGGGGCAGCACTGTGGATTGCTCATTCTGGGATTCTGTCTGTGTCACTAGATAGAGCTTCCACCCATCACTCTTTTCCTTGTGATGCCATTTACGAGCCTTGCTGGGCTGTTCAGCTCAGCTGAATGTAGCATGCAGATGTCTCCATGGAAAGGAGCTGGTGCAGCAGTGGCTCTTCACAGCTCTCCAATACCTGACGATATCTAACAACACAGGAACTGGAATGCAACCTAGGATTCCCTTTCACATATGTTTAATCAGTTTTGGGGCTTTTCTTCTGTAGATTTTGCATTCCTCAGTAGGTGATCGTCTGCTATGACACAGGTGTCATTCATTCTCTGTTTGGTCATTTCATCCAAATGACAAACAGTGTGGAGCTGGACTGTCTGGTCAGTCCCACTTACGTATTTTCACGTAGCCATTTGGACAGTCTAACCATCCTTTTAAAAATATCTACTCATTGTGCATGAAAAACAAGTGAATAACTTTTTAATCTACTGTCCAGCTGCTACCTCTAGATAACCTCAGAGACCTCCATGAAATCAAATGTTATAGTTAAAGTCATTTAAGCTACATAACCCTGAAACTCTCATAACATTATTTCATCATAGAAAGATCAGATTGAAATTATGTATGCATAACCTGTTTTATAAATTGTTAGTAAAAGCAATACATTTGGATACATTTTTCATGAAAAATAATGTAACTAAACTCCATGACAGAGAGCTAAAGCAGTCTGAGGTAGAACCAAACCCCTTGATCCAAAAGTTCCTGAAATCAGAAAGAATATTCCCTTGCTTTCAAAGACTGCCTAAGGAGACTCATTCCACTGTTACACTGATGAAAATCAGATCTTCATTTCAATTCAAATACAGATGAGCTAATTCATCTTATGCTTGTAGGCAAATTCTTAGTAGCAGAAGAACCAGAATCTGTAAGCTTATGGAAGTGCTTCTTTTTTCCTCTCTGCTAACTAATCAGTCTGTATTGCTCAGAATAGCCTTTACCTAACCAGGTATTACGGAAAATTACTGTTTCTCCCTTACACCTTTTTGCCATCACAAAGCTTTACGTTCTATGACATTTTGTAAATAATTTCTGCTGGAAAGCTCTGAAATCCTTCATACAACACTATCAGCAAGTACCATTAGAGTGCAATACACCTAAGAAAATTCCTATTTTCTGACATTTATCCCAATAAATACAATTTTACATGCATTCTAAGAGGTCTTCAATTAATTTCCAAAAAGCATCTTTGCTTTTACTTGCAAAGTAGATAAAATTAAGACCCTTTTGATGGTACATTTTTCAAGGATCTCTTTATAAATAAACATTTTGTACTCAACAGATCTTGTTGCCATGTCATGCTATGAGAAATAAGCCACAAACCTGGCCCAAAATGGTTATTCCAAAGAACATTTGTTTATAAAGAATATGGATGAATACATCAGGAATTTAGTTGCTCCTAAAGCAATCTGGAATAGCCTACATTACAATAATTTATTCATAACATTTCCTCCAATGTTGGTATCTCAACTACAGCTCAATATTGTGCATAAGATGTCACATCTAAAACCGTAAGTAGGATCCACTCCTCTTGCAGCAATTATTGGTAAAAATATAACGAAATTTGTTCTTAAACATCAGACATCACTAAACAAAAAAGATAGGGAATGGTAGAGGAGACAGTGAATATTATTAACCTTATTTTAGGGATGAAAAACTGAGGAAGATTAAATACTTGAGATAATATAAAAAACTTGTAATAGAATAGTGAAAATAAAATAGCAATTCCAAATCCCATTTCCAGTACTTAATTACTTCTCAGTTCTTCATCTCTCCTTTTTTTCCCCCCATTTTATGCTTCCAGATGACTACCCTTCATCTGATGCAATCATTTATGAAAGATCCAGTTTCTAAAGAAGAAATAATATCTGGGTCCAAAGCCAAAAAGGTTTGTTTCATTAAAAGTTTTTCTCAACTTTAGCCAATTCTGCAAAAACAAAACCCAGCTGCAAACCCTGGGAGAAAAGGTCACTATCACAATTTAAATGATTCTCTGAAGGCACCAAACGTTTTGGAAGACAATTGCAGCTGGTTGTATATTATCACACAGTTCTTATCAAGACAAAAAAACCCAGTAACAAGAGCAGGATGAGACTCATGGTGAGACTTTTGCTCTTTCTAAAGAGACAAGCAGTGCACAACAAAATTAGGGACCAATAATTTGCTGAAACTTGATATACTACTATAATATCTAATAAAACTTCAGGTATTTTTGTTACATTCTTTTCCTGACATCATTTATTTGATTTTCAAAGGTTTGCTTCAACAATATTGCCAGTCTTTTATTTTGTCAACAGTTTTCCAGGCTTTTTCATAAAGTCAAAGAAAATACCAAGTCATATTGATATTTAGCTGAAAAATTTAGAAAATTTAACACATTCAGGAACCTCTTTTGAATGAAGAGAAAAGGAAAGTAACTCTCAGAAATATTTTTGACAGCTACAAAAATTTCATTACAAAGAGGTTTTCCAAGATTTGGTTTAAAAATGATGCTACAGACTCACAGAAAATGGAGGTCTAGCTCCCAACCTCAGCTGAAAAACATCACGATTTTCATTTAGAATCAGCACAATGAGGCTACCAGGCTTATTGAGAGACAATTTTTACATTAAATACTTTGAAAACTCCTTTAAAAGAGAGAAAATATTTTCCAAATCACTGAAAGCTTTCCTAATATGTCTAATAAATTCCTTACATAATTTTTGTTCTGGCCAGAACATTGATAATAATTAATGCTTGCAGGAGTAAATCACATCTATAAAGACAGAAATTCAAAGAGATGTAAGCAAGAGTCACATGTCCACTTCTCCTTTAGCTGAGAGGGTGAAGAAATACTAATTTTTAACCTTACTGTTACAAATCTCATAGATGGCACATTAACAATTGTAAAATACATACATCTGTGGTTAATCAGGAAAGTATTAGCTTTAATTATTTAATTTCAATTTTTTTGTTGTTGTTCTTAATTTAGGAGTCTTTGTAAAGTCACATTTAGGACAATTGGCTTTCTATAAATCTATAAAATTGGGTAGAGATTTTTACCAGTTTATGAAGTGCATGAATGAGGAAAACAATCACGCAAGTCTGAGAAGTCAGAGAAGTGTAGGTAATAGATTTAATGATGATGGAGTGTCAACACATTTTTATTGATATCCTATGGTTGCCTTAGTTTACTAAACTTTTCTTTCACTCTTGGCACATATCTTCTGTGTTTCAAAAGGAAAAAATGAAGTTTGCAGAGCAGTACTGCTGAGCTGGGGACATATTTTAAATGACAGTAAAATCACAGTGTATTAAATTATACTCCCTTCACTGCTTCACAAAAAACAGCCTTCAGGGATGTTACATGGGACTTGGATTTCTGACTGGTACTATTTTTCTGTAGAATTTAAGCTTTCCTAAAGAAACAGCACTGAAATTCTTTCACAGAAAATGCAACAAAAAGGAGGTAAATGACACATACATTGAGCTTGAAGAAAATGTATATGCATATAGACATCTGAGCTTAAGGTCATTATTATTCATTAAAAAAGACATTTCTAAAGAGGAATCTAATTAGACTACATACTAGTCATAATATTTATGATATGTAAAAACATGGATAGTTTTCTCTAAAACTATAAATACTTTCATTGTTCATCTCTGATTCTGCAGTTTAGCTTGTATCTGATTCTGCTTAAACCACAATTTTTAATTCTTTTTTAACTATTGATTTTTTTTATTTTAGACACTTTTCTGTTCATTCTAACACACATAGTCCCATTTAAATCAGTAGGAGTAATAACATTTAACATTCCTGAAAATGTCACCGGATGATTAAAATACCACAAGGTAACATATAAGATAATCATATGCTTGCAAATAGCCATATTGTATTATTAAAATAAGTCTGGTTATCCACAGCATAATAATAGATACATTAAATTATCCTGGGGATCAAGGGAATAAAATTATTCATCTAAACAATCCAACCAAATACATTGGGACGCTCTGTGAACTAAGTGATAAGAAAGAAATTCAGTGGGAATTTGACTGGGACTTTATTCTGTCTTCACCTCCTGCCCTAAAAGCTTCTTATTTGTATTCTTTCCAGGCAAATACTACACTGTGTTACATAGCAGATGCAAGATAAATCATGGAAAGGAAAAAAGAAAATAAATATTTCTAATCTTTATAGTTTTTTTAACAGACAGGGAAAGAAAGAGCATCTAGTTCTGCAAGTAGAGAAAGTAATAATCTCTAAATAAGGAGGAAAAATACCAAAAGGTGTGTTCAAAGGTCCTGGAACATTAATAAATGTGGCTCTTATAAAGACAGAAATATAGTCTGGTCACATCAAAGATTAACACTGTGTTTTTGGCTCTTGTGTACAGAATATTTAATTATGGCCATACCTTTCCTTATATAAAACTTTTACAGGGAGAGTTTAAGAAATATTTTTAGGCCATTTTATAACGGCAACCCTGACAGGAAGACATGCAAATATTATGTCTATATTTTATTTAAAAATAAATCCTTTGAAAAATGGTTCTGAAATGCATTGAAACAATTTTTTGTAAGACCTTCATGTGGTTATTTAATTTTTTTGTTTAAGAGACACACTTGCTACAGAGGAACATTGATTACAGTAATTAATGAAAACAGAGTGACCCAGTAGAGTAAGGAAGTCTCCTTTTTCAGTCTTAAAAATTGTATTTGATTGAGTAAAAAATAAAATAATCTCAGCTGAAAACCTGACATTTATGTTAGCAGTAGTATATCCCCAAGGGAACTCTGAGTAAGTTTCATTTCCATTCTGATTCCTTTTGACTTCAGTCTTATTTTGAAGCAGACATATAAAAACCATTTGGGCAGGAGTAACTCAACTTCTGGGTTTAAGGCTTTTTCCAACCTCTTGAAAATCAATCAGAATTTGCTCAAATTGCAAATGTTTCCTAAAATGTGTATGCACAGCATAAATGGAGTTGTCTTGGGTTTTACCAGTAAACTCCTGAAAGACATTCAACTTCAGCCTCAGCAGGTCTTCCCTGTCATTCAAAACTCTGTAACCTGTGCTAGCTCAAGCCACTCAGTTTTGGAGCAGGGAAAGTGTCAGACCCTCAGTAAACTCCCTGCTGGAGTGGGCCCTGCAGAAAGGCAGCTTCCTCATTCAAGTGCAGAAAACACAATAGCTGGGATGTCTGTGTGGGAGGAGTCTTGAAAACTTAAAAAAAAAAAAAAATCATACACACTGCCTATTTTACTATCTTAAAAGAGCATTCTTTAGGTTGCAAAGTCAAAAATAGCAGCTCTGAGACATAAGGCTTCTTACGTAACTGAGATCCATCTACTTTACTCATATAGGGTAAGATATAGCCTTTAATTAAACAGTTTAATGCAATCTTCTCCAGAGCTTCCCTCACTTGATCTGCACAGAGGACTATTCTTAGCCAGAAGTAATGACTGAGTACCACAGAAAGCTGCTGTGCCAGTCAGCAGTGCATCTGCCCTCACTGAGAAGGAGTAGGATGTACCTCAGAACAAGGAGAGCTGAATGAAGAAATATACTCTATCCCCTTCTCTCCTAAAATACCAACATGATTTTGGTCAAATCTTTAAAGACAGGCTTTTTCTGGCTGGTCATTCCTAACGCTGCTCCAAATATTTGTTTGGAGAGAGTACTGTGATGGATATCCCAGAACACACAGTGAGCTATACTTTGAAGTGTTCGTGGAGGCTTAGAGTGTGTGGTGTGATCTGTGAAGTACTCAGAAAAACTGCAGATGGGCACTCAGGGAATGTTTTTACCTGCAGTCTCTCTTACCTCAGTTTGTCACTGTGAATGAGAGCATCTGCCATCTTACATGCGCATTGTGCAATTTTCCATATTTGCAAAGGTGTTGTAGCTATGAAAGCCTTAGAAAAGCCCGGGAAATATTACTGATTTCTCTTCAGAAAAAATTATTTTAATACGGACAATGAATAAGGCTCAGGACTACAAACAGAACAGCAAGTAGAAAACAAAATATTGAAGAACTTATTATCCAGGCTATGCACTGAGGGAGGCAGAAAGCTCAATGATAAAGTAGTATATGATCACATAATTAAACACTATTTCATAATGGATACCTAGAAACAGATGAAATTAAAAGTGCACAGTATATTTTATCCTGACAGTTCATAGCTTCTAAGTGCTTTAGTGCTTTATTTTATAAAATTCTCTGAGAACAAATTTTGAGTGCAGTACGTTCGTATCTGTTAGATTGACACTAAAGGACTTAGGCTGATTGGAGAAGATGCAAACTGTCCATTATGGGCTGTGCTTTAACAGCCTGTGCACTGAATGTATGCCTAAAAGCAACCAAAGGAGTGCAAAGATTGATTCAAATGCATAGATGACAAAAATACTAGACAGTCTATATTCAAAGGGCAAGCATTTTAATACAGAAAGATCATCTGATCAATGGGGGTCAGAGAGGGGTTAAAATATCAAACTTTTTTAGCCATTAATTCATAATTTGTAAGGGAAAATGGCATTGCAAATTCTTACCATGCCTCTACAAAAGAGAGAAACTGATGAGTGGAAAAAGCAGTTTTTGCAACCTACAGGTGTGAGAGACAAGCAGGCAAAGCTTCCCACCAGTCATTTTCGTGCTGGTGGGATGTTTCTATACATCTGAATGAAAAAGGGAACTTCTATAAAGATTGCAAAGTAGCATTATATAGTAGTGGGCAAGATTAAATGTGTTTATTTCTTGACATTTCGGGGTGTTTTAATATTAATACAGTTGAAAAAATTTCTTTTTCCTAGTCAGAGGACCTGATTCTGAATTTTAGTTTACAATGGCTTAACATATCAGCTTCAAGAGACATCAATCCTGATCAATACAGACAAAAAAGGAGTACTTCAACAAATTATTTTATTCCATCAACTGACAGAGCTACTACTGAATGTGAAAAAGTACAAAAGTAAACTATTTTAGAAATATTGTAGGAACAATACATATGATTTCTAACAACATTTTTCCCTTCCAATTCCTTTGGGTAATCAACTTCCTTAGTATCTCCTTCTGCATTCTCTAATGACTGACAGCTTAGTTTAAGTCACCAAGAGCCCAGACTGGGCAAGGACAAGTTTCCAAGACATACTCATGTATTGTTTTTCAGATTTCTGATGAGGAAGCTATGGAAGAGCAAAGCTGAGTAACATCAAAACCTGTACCCATCTCACTCTATATATTTAGGCTATGCAGGCAGCAGTGAGCCCAAAATAAAGTGCAAAATCAGAATAACTAAATATTTCTGAGATCTTAGAGGCATGCTTTTGAATTTGATGTACCTCTATCACAGTAGATACAGCATCTCTAACTGTTTTTTTATTATTTTTGATCCAAAGGTGAATAAAATGGAGAGAGAAATTCCATGCTTAAACACAAGAAAGAAAAAAGATGAAAGCCACCACTCACTGAAGACAGCTTTGCTTCTGAATTCCCGTGGTGCCATTAACTCAGACTGCAATGAATGTTTCTGTTTGTATTCTTTTTTTTTTCTTTTCTTTTCTTTTTAACAGAGAAGAAATAGGAAGGAAATTTTTTCCCTTGCATCACTGTGGATGCTTTCATGGTTTAAGATTTACAAAATCCACCAGCATGACTCATGGTATTACAATGGGTAATATGAACCTGAATAGCAAACTTGGATGATGTAGGCATTTATAATGTGCAAGACAGACTTCACTTATTTAAAGACCCAAATGATACTTAAAAAGGGAGAATAGGATCCAGCCAATGCTAAGACCATATGTAAAGCCTCTGGATACCAACATGAATTCTGGTTGTCAGTGGATTTGCAAGAACACCAGGTCAAAACTTCTATAATTTGAACTTTTTTTCTGTCATAGGAATTTTCTTTGTTATAAAAACTTGAATAGGAAGCAGTGTGAAAATATTACACCCAGAACTTCAAACCTGATGCATTATTTGTTACATTTTGAGTTTGGAAATTTGCAATGTGGAAAACAAAACAAAACTTTTGCTGTACTGCTGATTATTAATGCACAACTTCCTGTAATTCCAGACTCAGTTGTTTAACTGCTTCAGAGAAAAAAAAAAAAGGAACAAATTCAAGGCTAACTTCAATCCTATCTGCTCCTTCAAGTACTTTGGACCAAGAACAGTGACAAAAAAACTCCAAAGAAATTCCTGGAAACTACCACAACTGATACATTGTTCACAGAAAAGTAGTGGAGATTCAGGCCAACAAAGAAAACATGATTTGAATATATTTTCTTCTAGTGAACTACTGGGAAAACGTTGATGTTTGCCTCATAACACTTAAGTCAGGAATGTTTTATGTAAGAATGTGAGATCTATATTCAGAATTCTTCAGTAAATGTTTAACTAAACTAGACAGATTTTTGCTAATGTTGAACGACAGTCCATAATTTATCTCTGAAAAACTATAGGTTCTAAAAAAACCCCTTCCAGGTTCTTTTCATTGTGATAATGTTTCAGAAATTATTTTTCTGCAATATCAGAGAAAAAAAAATCACAGAGAATCAGTTCCTGAGAAGTTGAGCAACATTCATCTGAGAAGGATGTGGAAGAAGGGCTTCGATCTGTTCTTAAAAAATTTGTTTACAAATCTTTCCTGTATGTCCCCACAATAGTCTTAAGTGACTTACAGCTATGGGTTTCTAAATTCCATTTTCATCTGTCTCCCCTCTGATGAGGAAAAATGCGAAAAAAAGCAAAATCAAAACGCACAACCCTAATAATCTCTCTGTCAGAACCAACATTCCTGGAAACTTCCTGCAGAAATTCCACTGCTTTTCTAAGGGAGGATGTCCACCCTAGTAGACTGGGATCACTGAGGATCACCCGAAGATCTCTGTGCTTAAACACAGCAGTGTGTGGAATCTAGGAAGAGCTGCTGTGTCTCACCTGCCTCTCTGACGCCTGTCCCTGGACCTTCCAAGTCAAGAATCTGGTTTTACAAATGTAAAATGTACAAATAATTTTTCAAATGCAAAATGTAAGCCTGTTGCTGTGCAACAACCAGTGGAATCCAATTTTTTTTTTTAATATCACTTTTATCACACTTGCATGATTCAGAATCAGGAAAGATAACATCTTTAAGGCTGAAGAGCACTTTTTTCCCTAGCATTAGGGCCCTATTCTCCCATTTTTATTAACAATGAATATAATCTTTACATCACAAGACTGTAATTCATTCTACAGCTATTCATTGTGACTGTGCCCTAACATCCATTGTAGAAACGCTGATATGTGTGCGAAGATTCCCGTTGCCACCTTTGGAAACAAAGAAGAATCAGGATAAGCTTCTAAAGAAAATGACAGTATTACGATACAGATCTTCACTCCATTTAAAGTCACTAATTCTGTGATTTTCTATACACTTATTCAAAAGAAAGTACATATAATTTATATTACATACATGCAATCTTTCTCAAGGAATCTTTTCTTAATGGAAATATCTCCTTTGACAAAAATGTAATTTCTAAATGTTTTTTGTTAAAGCTAAAAAGCACAGAAGAGGAAGAAGGCGAACATGAAGGTCATCCTGCATCAGGAATTAAGACGTAATTCAGAAACTTTGGAACTATGATATACATCTCCAGGTGCATAGGGTAATGCCAGTGACCTCCTTAATGGCCGTACACATCCACTTAAGTACAAAAAGACAGCACTGTGGGAAGAATCAGTCAAGTTTCTCTGCCTTTAAGTATAGCAAAGCCCTTCCTCCAGACAAAATCAGAAAGTCAAGTGTTCTCATTTCAAGACCTTGTGCAATGTGGCACAGCCTGAAAGGAATCTATGACTGGCATGCCTGTGTAGCATTGTTGAGATATAACACTTCCATAGACAAAATCCACTGTTTCACAGTTTGTAGTGGCAGCAACTGCATGTGATTCCAGTGAATGTACTGTCCACTTGTTTGGGAAATTCTGTTTTCCCTCAAATCAGAGAGAGTCTTAAATGTAAGACAAAATTATTCATATAACTCCACTCTTCCAGCACGGCTCATAAGGCACATATTAAATTAATGAATAATTATAGTGATGATGATCATGATAATAAATATCAGAATTCATGAGAAGCATTTGCTCCATAGACATTCCCAGATGAATACTACAGGCAGAATCAGCAGATTATTTAATTTACCCTAGTTCTCTCTGTTTTAATATTCCTACTTGAATAATAAGTTCAGAATCGGCAGGTTATTAGGTTTGCCCTAATTCCAAACTTGAGTCAATGGGACTTCAAATTGACTCCAGTGGAAAATGAAAACAGAACACTTTTTTCCCAGATATCTAAAAGGTGCCAAATCTCTTGCTTATTAGGACATCGGTAACTGCAGATTACTAATACACTCCTTAGCATTAAAGAAATCTAAGATCTCATCACAGAATCCTTTTCTTGCAGACAGCTGCCAGCTACCTCTGTCTCATTTCTTGACAAGCTCAAACAAGGCATAACTGAGGCCACCTCTCACTTTCACCTTCAGACTTTTCATTGAAAATGGAAGAGAATGAAACTAAAAATTTATGTGGTCATTGACTAGGAGCAAGAGTTCTTCACTCTCCTTAGACTTTAAATCCTAGATCCTTCTACAGTAATAAGGATCCTACAGTAATAAGGATGTCTTTTATACACGTGTAATGTTGCAAAGGATGAGAACTGTTGTGACTATGAGAAGAGCTGGATTGTCAAAGGAGAAGTGGCTGGTGGGTGACAAGCTACGTAATTTCCAGTGTCTAGTCAGAACAATGGCAGACAGTGGCAGACAAAAAAGCAAGAAAAAACTCACTATTCTGAACACTCATCTATGGATAGGCAGTAGGAAGGTCTGCAACTTCAAAGCCAACTAACAATTATCAGCTCTGTAGACTAAAGTAGTTGCACACTACTAAAGGGACCTTCAGGTCTTGACTTCCTCTCCTACATCCATAATAGAAATTCTGATCTTTCAAGTATCTGATGACCAGGAAAAAGATCCTACAAAACTTTATAGATTAGAAGGCAAACTGAAAAAGTGGTGTGAACTGACCAGGGTAACTAGGAAGCAATGTCTTATTAAAACAGTGTGAGTTTTCCTACTTCATTACTTAATAAGTTACTGCAGATATTTTGTTCATTGAAGCACTCATTGATCCTACTGATTCTATTTCAAGATCCAGGAGAATGGCTACACATTTGCATGAATTCACCACATACAACTACTTTTTAGCTTGGCAGAAGAGCACCTGAGCTGAAAAATTGAGTTCTGTATACATGACAATATAATTCAGGCTGGTGAAGTGCTTCTGATACACTCAGATACCATCACCACAGTACAGAAGGAGAAACTGTCATTCAAGAAAGTGCACATCTTTTGTAAAAGATTAAATTATGATCCCAGCTCACTGTACAACTAAATAAAGGTAAAGGCAGCAAAGTATTATTTGTCCTGACTTTGCTAGCCAATTCTATATATAACAACACAATTAGAGGTATGTCAGTTATACCTTAATCAATCATTCCCTAAAAGAAATATATTTGGTCTCTGCAATTTAGTCCTCAGGTTCACAAAGGTATTCAACACCTCAGAATGCCCTTCAGTATTCTGGAAAATCATGTGTTTATGAAGGTACATAAGTTTCAACTACAGCACAACAAACTGGACAGAGCATTTTTCCAGAAACTGGTATGGTTTCATGTTTTCTGAAAGGAACACCAAGCTTTCTGGTATATAAAACATCATATTAAATTCACCAAGACAGATGGACGAAGCTTTCTCCTTTAAGTTACCAAGTAATTTTAATATGTTTATTGAAAGAAGCATGAACCCTCCAAGCTGTATATGTTAATGCTAGCCTATCAATAAAGCTATTTCTTTTAGGAACTCATTTTTAATTGCCAGCCTGTTTCCCCACTCCTACCCATCAGGTCAATAATGATGATGGGGAAAAATCCCACAAATCCATAGCTAGCATCTAGTACGTTTGGTCCAAAATGACTGCAAGCCTTGAGGTGCAATTACATCAAAACATAGACAATTTTTAATATATATTTAGAAATTCTTAATGAATATGACAATCTGACACAAGATCCTAGGGTGCTAGATATAAATTCTTCTACCATATTAGCTATAATTAACAATATAGACTTTAATTTAACAAGCACCTCAACTAGGCCCAAAGGGAAGTAACAACCTCACTATTTAAAATATGGATTACCTGCAGTACCAAGATCCAGGCTATAAGGATTTCAATATAGCATTTTGAAAGGATTAGTAATATTCAACAAGAAACCTCCTCAGAAGATAATATAAAACAGACTGCCAACTCCTAAATACCAGTGAAACAGTATTTAAATTCCTGTGATTTTATATGAGGCGCATATTGAAATCAATATCCTATCATGCTGAATCCTGGCAAACAAAATACTATAACAGATTTCATTAGGAAAATGATGCAAAATTGTGCTTTAAACTGACATAAAGAATGGGTTTTTGTATGACTATATGTGAATGTAACAGATGTAACACTTCTGAACGACTTTTGATTACTTGACTATCTGCTCTCAAGACTCTACTCTGACAACAAAGTCACCATTTAAAAATATTAAATAAATATTAAATAAAGTGAAATAATGATTGTTAAATTATTGGCATCATTTGTACATTTACAGAACCTCAGTACAATCTCTGGTACATTTCTAGCGCTTTTTCTAAACCAACATTACCCCAATGGCCACTGGCATTGACAAGAAATTTAGCATGCAGAAGAAATACAGATCATGTAGTAAAAATTCTGAAATCTTTCTTAAATTCAAAATTTAATCAAAATTAAGTGAATCAAATTTAATCAAAAAGGCAAGTTTTGTTCACAGTATTTTCTAGTCCAAAGCACATTCAGCTAGGATTCAAGAGGGATAAAGACCGTGGTGACTACTCTGTTAAGATTGATTATAGAACAATGAGTTCAACAACATCTCACACAAACAAACAACTTGCAACAGATAATTAAGGCCAAAAGAAGTTCAAATGTTTCATCCAAGGCATAAAGAGAACAAAATGGATTAAAATATAAAAAAATTCAAAGAGGTATAAATATTGGAGGGCTTTTTAAAAAGTTAACATGTAAAAGGAAATACAACAAAGACTGCTATGGCATATTCAGAACCCAAACAAGCAAATCTAAGTACTGGCTAGGCAGAGACATCTGGAACTGACTTCCTCAAAAATCACTTTCATAGTTCAAACTGTAGCTGGCATCAACCTCTGAATATCTGACAAGGAAGAGCATCTCTTACAGTGAACAGCTGCCTGAACAGTCCTCATTTTTCCCACAAACCAGAAAGTCAGTGGAACAGCCAAAATATAACATGCTATGAGCAGGAATAGTTTGGATTCACAGAGCAATTGTCTGTATAGATGCTATTAATGAGGTAAGTAGGGAAGCTATATTTTAAGAAGATAAAGGATCTTTTCTGCCACTTTTTTAATCCATTAGAGATATAGAAAAGCAGAAGGACACGTGGTGACAAGAAGTCAGCATCTGTGAGAAACTTCCCCCAACTCAATGCATCAAATGTATTTTAATACCCCTTTTAGAGCTACCTGCTTACTTTCTCAGACAGGATACTGGACAAGGCTATTTTTTTACAAATGAGGATGAAAGGAATTTTTTTTTTTTTTGGTCTAAAGTCAGAAGGTCAGAATGAAATTTTAGTAACTTAATGGTCAAAATAGTTTTTTCTTTTTCTGTTTTGAAATCTTAATGAGAAAAATTACAAGAAGAATATGGAAGTTCACTGATATGAATCATGTATTCCCCTTACATTCTAGGACCTTGACTTAATGCACTAAAAATCTGACTTTAGAGTTGGCCTGTTTAATAAAAATCTCTCCTTATCATAGAATCAAGCCATATGAATTAGAGTAATTTCAGGAAATATTGTAATTTTCACTGAATAGAAAATTGAAATGTATGTCAAAAACTTATCTGAAAATTGACATGGCAGTCAGAGTTTATTTCAATGCAAGTCTTATTCCTAATAAATTTCATTATAATTTTGTTCATTTTTCTTTCTACTGAATCATTATTATTGTGTGGAGTAATATACCCTTGCCTTCTTCAGTAGAAAGTAGAGATTTTATTTTCTCTTTTAGAAGGCTTTTGTACTGTTTTTACTCATGGGCCTATCAACAAGAGAATTGCTAGAGATCATATTTTATTTTGCTATGGACTGCACATCCTTGACACTTAAGCAAAATTCCAGTTCTTTTTCTGTGATTTATGCCAATGCTCCCATTTAAGAGAATTTAGATCATACTGGAACAAAAGGAATGACTGACTGGTTCTTTCCTAGCTTGCACTGTTTTCACAATGGTGTACTTCAGAAAACATAAATGAAGCTACTCCTGATTTAAACAGGTATAAAACCAGTTAAGCCTACTGGAAATAATTTATATTACTATGGGTTTTAAAAAATAACCAAAAAGCAAAACAAAACAAAAAACTCAACATGGGTTGGGTTGAATCCAACCTGGTTTAACTTTATTTTTACAAGAAAAATATTACTTCAGGGATCATTAATAAGCTTTTCAAAGATGAAAATCTGGGGAAAAAAACCCACTAGATTTTCTCCTGAGAATAACTGAACTTGTATTAAAAATGGCATTTTAAGACTTGAAACTTTGACTCCAAATCTATTAATTTTAATTCCTAAATGTGCAAGTCAGGGTAGAAAATTTTGAGAAGATTTTCTATGCTGTTGTTAATATTAATTCCTACACTCCTCATTACACTGAGGAACTCTTGTGTTTTACAAGACTGCAGAGATATAGAACAACAAGAAATCCAAGATAAAAATTATATATATATTTAAAAAATCCAAGGGAAATAGAATTTGATTACTATCTTTCACCTTTAAAGAAAAGGTATCAACTAGGACACATGGCTACAATTTCAGATAAAAATGGAAAGTTGGGGGATTTTCCTATCTAAAACCATTTTCAAACAAAAACCAAAACAAGGGTAGGAGTGAAAACTCAAAAGAGCCTTTCAGATAATTGCAGCATGAGATGATCCTCTAGCAATGGCAATGTCTTTCTAAGGCTTATGGGAAATTTACACATTCTGGGAACAAAATATCAAAGTTCAACAGCTTTATGTATATGTTGGCTACCAAATCTAAAGAGCAGAAGCCAAGGTTTCTTTCCTGGCAGGTATAAAGGCTATACTTATCCTTCTGCCTTTTCTGTTTCTTAGACTATTAAATAATTTATAATAGTTCAATATCTTTGCTGGCATATATGAGTAACTTCTAATCCCTTCATCAAAACTTGACTGATGGAAGTGTCAATTGCTACCTTTTCTCAATTAACAGGTATAAACTGCAATGTAGTTCCATTTATGTTGCTGTCAGGGCAAATGTTGCCTCCTGTTTCAAATGAAATCAGAATCTGAATACTTTCTGCTAAAATTATAAGTCTTGCTAATATTTCATAAGGCTTCTCAGTAGTCAAGGGACATGTAAGGAGAATCTTGATGCCACCAATGTCAACTGTAAAACCACTAGCACTTAAATGAAGTCAGCATTTTACCTTAATTTGGGGGGGATTCTAAATGTTATTTTTAGTGTTATCTTCTTAAAAGTTCCATACAATTTTCACTAAATATAAATATAGATATGTATTTCGCTAACATTTCATCTAAACATAAAAATGTTCCTTAAAAATAGCCACTGAACCTATTATTATGTAAAGGCAATAATTTATCTGACTGATATTACATGCAATTATGTGAACTCTTCACATAAGTATGTGCAAAATACCTTCAAATAAATAAACTATGTTTTAGTGTAAAGTGCATATAAATGTATTATAGTATTAATAGTATTTAAATTACATTATTGCTTTAACAAAGCTGCTACACCTCATAATTTTCTTTTTCTTTATAATAGGGTCTAACTTAGAGATGCTAAAACAAACAGTATTGTACATACACTTATATATTATGCAGTATATGTCATATATTAAAATTGATGCCCAAATACTAAATCAATTGAGATGGTTTACCTAATATAAAAGATATTTAATTTTCCAGTTTCTGGGAATGGGTGCAATTGAAAGTACAAATGCCTAATTTTCTGAAACTATTATTTGCTCCTATAAAAAATTATTTGAAGTAGTAATAGGGTTTAAATTTTTCACAAATGACAGATGAGAGATAAACAGCCGATAAAGTAAACAGGATGTAGAATGACTGTAGTGTTTTGAGTATTGACACTAAGGACAGAAGGTGTTACATAATAAAACACAGTCACAAATGATGTTTTCTTTCTTATAATGAGTGAAATCTGATAGAAATGCTAAAGGCAAATTATTCAGCCATAAATGCCATGCAGCCATTAAGTAAAGATCTTAATTTGGCCTTGATAATATCTTATTCATATTTACCTTTTACATTTTAAACTTAGGTCTTTGCTTTCCAACTTTGACATGATAATCGTATTTTCTCTGGATACATCTGCTCTTATTTAATTTATACACCTGCACCTCCTGCTCTAGGTACACAACATAAGGAATTTCTATGCCTAAGGAGCTGCAAGCTATGGTACATTTACTAACAAAATAATAAAAACGAGTCCTGCATGCATCTGCAAAGTAAGTGTTCACATTCTTTCCATTTGTTAAAAACAATGGGCACTGAATATGAATTATATTTTACCCAGTGATTTATTTGTAGATGAGATTAAGGAAACTGCTGTTTTTCTAGGTTCCCTCTTCCTTGGTAAAACTACTCAGTCATTTTGTGGTCTTGAAGCATGTACTTCCCCCTTGTCCTTTTGTGTTCTTCCTGTCTAACTGGCATGATGAATTGCTAAACATGTTGCAAAGCAGTACCATTCACATTCATGTAAAAACACAATCCTTTGTTTAATCTCCTTCCTACCCTGCCACAATTTAAGGAATTCACAAATAAATCACCAATTTTATTTCAATGACATAACAGAGGCAAATACAAAATGGACTCTGGGTCTCCTCTACCCTACAAAACCAAACCCAGGTCATCTTTGCACTTAATCCAGTTAAATTATTCCCAGCATCACTTTCCCTGCTCCCCAAATTAATTACACCAGCTGCTTGTGATAAGCATGCACATCCCCTCCCTCAGCTCCCACCGAGCGTGGTTCCAACCACCCCCTGCCATTTGGGTACTCAGCATTCATCTCTCCTTTACCCAGAACAGCCCAAAATCCCACCCCACTTCCAGAAGATGCTCAGATAACATCCTCTTCCTCCTCTCACCCAGCCTCGCAGAGAACAGAAGAGTGATGGCACCATGGTTGGCCACAGAGACACGTGGAAGACATGGGAGGAGAAGGTGGGGAAGAGGGGGGCCGGGGACACGGTGGGAAGGGAGGGAAGGGAGGAAGATCCACTCATACAGATGAAACTTCATGCAGGCCTGGCCTCTGACCCGTCCCCTCCACAGAGCAATGGGGAGGGGGTCAATGGGGCGAGCTGAGATGGCTCCTTACCTTCGCTGCAGTCCTTCCCTCGGAAGCCTGTCTGGGAGCAGTCGCAGACGGCCTGGTCGTTGAGCACCGAGCAGACGCCCCCGTTGAGGCAGACGTCGTCCCTGGCGCACAGCCGGCTCTGCTCGTCATCCAGCCGCACCTCCTGGCTCTCCACCGGCGATGCCTGCGTGTAGTTCACCCGCACGTCTGTTATCCAGCCCTTGAAGGGCTCCCGGTCCTTGACGGAGGAGAGCGTCAGCTTTAGTGTCGCCGACCGCAGCTCCGGCGGGAGCCCTCCTAGGAAGAGGCCGCTGAAGACAGTCATGTCCCGCCGTTTGGACTTCACCTCCACCCACTTGGCCTCGGCTCGGTCAATGATCAGCGTCGTGTTCTTGAAGTGGCGGCGGATGACAACAGCGTGCCAGAGGTTGTCGTTGACCGCCGTGTCCGAGAGCAGGGTGGCAGGCTCGGCACAGAAGATGGAGAAGCTGAGCTGCAGCCGCCCTCCCTGGGTGAGGATGAGCTCCAGGAAGTCACAGAAACCCTCGTCATCAAAGTAGAGCACCAGCCCGCTGGAGCTGCGCGTCTTCATGTTGAAGCTCATCTCGCTCTCGCAGCAGGCGTTCCACTTGGGGAAGCGGGTCCACTGGCCCTCCGCACCCGGGAACTCCAGCCCGCTGCCCAGCTCAGCCCAGCAGCCCAGCAGTAGGGCCAGCCAGAGCAGCAGGCAGCCCCCTCGCCGCACCAGCACCGCCCCCATCCTGCGCGGCCTGGGGCGGGCGAGCGGGGCGGCAGGGCTGGCGGGGGGCGGCACCGGGGCCCCGGCGGCAGACAGGGTAAAATCTTGCCGGGCGCTGGCCACGCTGGAAGCTTCGGGCTCGCTCACCCCCGCCCCGGGTGCGGGGGTCACTGTGGGAGACTCCCCGGGGCGGGGGGCTGCAGCTGCCCCGCGGGATGGGCTTGGGCACAAGATGGTGCCAGGGGCCACCGGAGGGGACTCGCACTGGGGGTAAGGCGCCGTCGGATCTCTTCACTGGCCGGCCACGCTCCGCAAAAGGTGTCCAGGGGTGGGTGAGTCAGCAGAAATTTTCCCCAAAGCCAACATTACCAAACCGGGAAAAAAACCAAGACCAGAGGCAAAACTCTCCTCCAAGTGGATCCACCAGCTCGGCAAGGCTGTAGCAATATCCTGGCACATGCGCACCTCTTTTTACATCCTCTCCACCAGCTGTAGTTTCCCAGGAAGCCAATTATGGATCCCAATGCTGCCTCCCTAGGATGGATCCTCTTGTCATATCACAGCCTGTTTGCCATGGTGCTAGAGCAGCGTCAGCAGATGACAGGACTCATCGCTCGTGGTTCTTGAGCTGCCTCAATCCCAATGGGGTTGAAACCCAGAAGCTGTGAAACAGCCGAGTGGCCAATTGACATGCAAAGCCTGGCAGCTCCTCTTCTCTTTGCTTAAAAAAGACCAAGGCTAAGATCCAGGGAGGTGATTTTCCTCTATTGTTTTTGTTTCTAATCTGCAAGGAATTGAAACAGAATAATAAGAAATGACAACTAATACCATGTTGAATCACAAAATTGATCAATAGCGAACGTTTGTGATTATTTTTTTCATTTCGACTGGTGTTGGACATTAGGAAAATGCTGCTGTAATTTTGGAATTACTGAGAAATTGTAATAGGTTGCAGTGCTAAACACAAATCTTAACATATATGCTTATCCAAATTTACATTTTTATGGTATAATCTAAATGTAAACTACTTACCTTTCCAAAATTTTCAAATATTTCAGTAGTGCATTTTATTATTGCAAGAACAATATTAAACAGAAAAGATGGTGTTTATTCTGCAATTTATTCTATTTTATTTGTGAAAACACCGTCACCTGTGAAGCTACAGGGTCCTAGTCATACAGACGATGCTACCAAGCCCAGTTGTGGCTGTTTCTAATACAGGTCAAAAAAATAAAGTGGCCAGAGCTCCCAGCAGGAACTGACAAGCTTCACCATGCATGGTACACCTACTGGTTTATTTTTCCTGGGGTGAGGAAGAATTGCAATAGTTTCTTAGAAGGCTTTTTGAAAATTTCAAACCACATTTTTTTCTCTGCCACCTGGTTTCATCTGGGGCTGATATTTTCTGCTATGACAGGGAAAATCCAATTCCAGCCAGCTCTGATGTTGACATTATTCACAATGCAGATCAGCTATTCCCAGGTGCTAGACTTCTGAAATGGGTTGCAGTATTTTATGTATATTTACTCAGCTGCCCTTACTTAAGAGAACAAGGAGAGACCAACTTCTCTGTTTTCAAAATTATATATATGCCACAATTCACCCTTATCCTCTGAAGAGGTCTCAACATCCAAAACGTTTCAGCAGAGATGCTGTTTTTCTCCCCCAGAGCTGCTGTATCTTTTCTGGAAGCTGTATATTAGCAGACCTCTCCTGATGGAGGAGGGGATCTCCAACACCTCCCTCACTCATCCCTTCCCCTCCCTTACATTTCTTGGCCAGCAGCACTTAGGCAGACACAATAGCTCGGCCAGAGCCGCTGCCAAGCCCTCTTCTGGGCTGGGGTGTGTGTGTGTGTGAGCATGTGCATGCGTGTGTGGGGAGAGGGGGCAGAGATGACCCTGCCCGGCAGAAATGTTTTAAAAACAGGCACACACCTCAGCTGCCTGCACCTGACACGTTCAGAGCTGCTAAGTCACCTCCTACTCTCTCTATATTTAATTTCATTCCTCTAAATGTCAACACGATTATTTTTTATTATTTGCCACACGTGAGGTGGGCAAGAGCAGCAAAAGAGAGTGGCGGAGCACCCCCAAACTTCACGGCAGAGGCCAGGTGTGCCCACCAACAGCAGGCAGACCCCAGGTTTCCTCCACGCCCTCCCTGCCCCCCGGCAGGAGCCACCTCTGGCAAAGCCGCTACCAGCCGAGGGATTTTCCAGCAGCTCCCGGGAGGGCCCGCAGCGGGAGCCCCCGCAGCCCCGCTCCCCAAAGGGCCCTCCCGGGCGCGGCGGTGGCCGCGGGCTGAGG
>VXBI01014245.1:1442601-1476697 GCA_013397375.1 Toxostoma redivivum
CCGGCACCGGCACCGGCACGCGGCGGGCACGGGCGGGACCGGGGAGAACCGAGGCCGGGCAGAGGGGCGCGCACGCTGCTGACGGCTGGGGAGGGTCGGCGGGGTCGAATGGGCAGAGGGAGAGGTGGTGCGATAAGGCGAGAGCCCAGAGGGAGCTGCCGGCTTCCCGGGCAAAGCTCTTCTTTTCTTTTGCATGGGGTTTGGGGGATTCTCTTGTTGGTGGCTTGTTTTAGTTTGGAGAGGGTTGGTTGATTGGTTGCTTGGTTGGTTGGTTATGTGGGTGTTTTGGTGGTATTACTGCTGCTACTACTAACTAACATCATCATCATCTTTATTATCATTATCATTATGTCATCTTTTCTTTTATGCCCTGGAACTGAGGTTTGCTGAATTCTGCACAGCCTGTGGGAAAATGGAGGTATAATCTCATGAGGAGAGCACACCCAAGGACCAGGTCTACCACAAGTACAGGAGAAATGCTTGGGAAAGCCATTTTCCAGTGTCAAACCTGCCTGACTCTGTATTGTCTCCAAATGGTGGCCAACCATTAGAGAAATTCCATGTCATGGAAAGTGTCTGGTTGTGCCAAACCTTTTCTCTATCAGTTGGCCTTCTAACTTACTACCTGTGGACTACAGAAAGGTGATGAATTGATTGTAACGGACTTGCATGAAGCCTCAGCTAAGGTCCTGGCAACTTTTGAACACACAGAGTGATGTTTGTTACACCAAGAGTCAGAAGAGCGCTCCGCAATGGGGCATGACACAGTTTTCTGAGAATGGTCTTTGCAATTATATTTTTTCATATCTGGGATGTGAACATAGCAACTTAGTTTTGAACTGAAACTTCAGAAATAAGTGTAAATAAAAAGCCTTTCTCCCATTTCAGTCCCAGAGGAGTTAGCTTTATGATTTTTTTTTCTTAAAGAAACAGATTTCCTCATAGATGACAAGTTTGATGAAGTAACCAAGCAACATGTTAAGTAACGAGAAGAAAAGCTTCCTAGATATGCAATGTATCTTCAGTGCTTACAGCACAATCAGACATCCTTTTTGTTCAGCCAACTGATATCCACATCCAGTTAATTTCAAACAGAGTGAGGATTTCTCTTGACAGTTCTAGCAAACTTGACCCCTACAAGCAGAGCAAGAAGCAAATATCTCTTCTGCTACGAAAAACACATAAATTGTAGGCTGCAACATGATAAGTGATACACATTATTAAAGAAGCAAAACTGTAACCTGATACTAGTATTTAGTATATATACATATATATAATTTTTTCTTTTAACTATGGCTTTATTTTTACTAGGCTCACAGTGAGCACAAGGTAAAACTTCTTATGCTCTTAGATGGGGAATGGCTAAGCCCAAGGCCAATCCACCCTGAATGTGCTGGCACAGTGGAGGTCCCAGCACAGGTGGAGGATTCTTCCACCTTTAAAGTAAAGGACATCTCAGTTATTCCAGCAGTAGCCAGAGGATGCTCATGTTTCTCTAGAAAGAAGCCTGCCACAGTGAGAGGAGGGCTGGCAAGAGCTTATACAGAAATAAAACAACGAGATGTTAAGTGATCCAGGAAGATACAGGAAGATTTAAGGGAAGATACAATTTCCTTAATTTAATGGTGCTTTTTTGTTGATTTTTAGAAAAATACATTACTTTTGTCATTGTCAGCAATTGTTGAAGCATATAGTGTCATAGTTGATTCATTTTGAAGCAGCACAAAAAAAAAAAAAGGAAGAAAAAAAAAAAAAGAAATGTGATTTCCATACCACTCTGTAGGTTTTTCAGCTTGACAAATATATGATGTATCTTGATATGATATATCAAGAAGCACATGGCCTTACAGAAATCTGACTGTCTTCTGCATAAATTAACATTCTGTGTTATACCAAAATATTTATAGCTTTGAAAAAGTAAAGAGAACAAAGCAGCAATGATCTTCTTGAAAACAAACCAATCATATTTTCTGTCAGGGAGAATGAAGTGCATTATCCAACTTGCAAGTTCGAGACCTTTTGGAGGGATGTGTATTGTCAGAACAAAGTGCCTTTGAAGTACATATGTGAAATTGTCCAACAGTTGTAATTTTAAATAAGAGATCTTTTGGCAAGCTGCAGTGACTGCTGGAGCTGTCTCTGAGGCATGCTCATGCAATTGCCATGGCTGTCAGAGCTAATAAGAAAGGAAAGAACCAGTCAAGGCGCTGCAGAAAAAATAAGAATTATTCTGCTGAGAAATAAAACACAAAAACCCAACAACAACAAAACCCCACAAAACCAGCAAAACCCACAGTTAAAATCAAAGTAAAGGTGCTTCTAGAGAACACTGGCTATCTGAGCAGGCAGGAGAAGGATATGAAAAGGGAGAAAGTTATTTCTGAAACTGAAGAAAGCAGGAATTGTTTTAAAGATTTAGGAGAGAGAAAACCTGTTTCTTTGCTGAAGTGGTCCAGGGTAATGCTCGAGACTGGTGGATTTTGGGGGCACATCAAAGCTCTGTTCTGGTTATAATCATGTGACATATGCCCGACATATTTCTCTGCTTTGAAACTATCATCAGTAATCCTTCTATACCAAATCAAATCTTTGAGAAAAGCTTCAGACCCACTAGAAATTTGACCCTTTGCATGTGTGAGTGGAAGTGGTTTTTCGGAGGACAGACAATAACATTTTTTTAACAATTCAGTAGCATCTTTTGAACTTGGTCCAGAATGAGGAGCAAATGGGACAAGGTAGATGTGCAGCAGAACTGAGGGAGCTATATGCAATTGTCTGTATTTGCATAAAGGCAGTGATGTTTAAAGAGATGTGGAGAAAAAAAGATATAATTTCTGCCTGTTAGCTCAGAAGAATTGAGTATGAGTGAATCTAAAATAAGAAGAAATTAGAAGATACCTGCCTTGGAAAAAGTCAGTGTGTTACATAGGTAATGTTACATGTTACACGTTATCTTGGTTGCTCAATTCAAACTAGTTAAAGAAAATTTTGAAGTACTTTAAGAACTTAAAGGAGACGACCAAATCTGTATAGTTCAACAAAATTAATTACAGCAAAAAATCAAGTTCAGTACTGAAAGTATTTGACTCAGACATGTTTGAAATCAGAAAATGGAACAGAGAGGCAACTCTCTGGATTTTATAGTTTCTCTAGATAATGAGTTTTTGGAGCTAGCATACACCTAATTTTGGAGGATTAAGGTGTTAAAAACTTGCTTAATACCAATTCTGAATGGATAAATAATAAAGTACAGGAACATACTTATGATGATTTAAAATATTTATTGACCTTATACTCAGTACTGGAATTTAATCTGCTATTGCAGAAGGTATCATCTTTATTTAGTGATGTAATGTTCTAGTCATGAAGAGAAGATTGGAAAATTACACAGTTATAGGCAGCTTTGTGGTTCCAAAAGTAGTTTTATCCAAGGAAAGCAAACATGGTAAGAAAATGCATGAACACATCTGAGGATCAGAAGATATTTGTGGACTCTTGGTCAATAAAAAATCTCAGCTGACCACAAACCATTTCAAGGCTTACACATTTTTCTCGGGAAATAACTGTTTTCTTGTATTTACTGTAATAGTGACAACTTAACATGAAACATGTTCAAGAAAATTAATAATAATCCCAATTTGATCCCCAAGATGAAAATATTGGGATGATTTAGAGATTATTTTGGATGCCTGACTTTTTTCTTTTTTCCTTGGCTTTGGAGTTTCATTGCAGGAAATTGCTTACAACACTAGAAAAACAGAGCAGTTTAATAGTTCAAAGCATAAAAATGGTATTTATATGTATATGAAACATCTATGTTACTTTGAATTAATTTTCTCTTACTGGTCTGGAATTGCACATCCAACCTGTGGGTTGGTTTTGGTTTTTTTTTATTAAACGAGAAACTTGATGAGTGTGAAGATACATTCCTGTAACATAATGATCATATGTTATAGTGTGAAGAATACAGGAGCTACCAAGACCTCAAAATCCTTAAAGTGCATTTGAAAAGACATCATTAATGACAAAAAACCTATAGTCTGCTGGCTCTGACTCTCAGAGCTGAAGGTGTAGTACACTTTCACACGAGGCTTGGTTGATGGGCATAGCAGTACACATTGCCAGGAGAAATCTGTAATGAAGTACCCTGTGTTAGGTCTTCTGAGTGTACAAAAACTCATTTATCAGCCAGCCCTCTTGATGAATCTTCAGTAGCCTTCAGAGTGGATATGGTATGGCGCACGTAGCAATGGTTTGCTCACTGAAGCTCCATGAAAAAAGTCAAAGTGATGCAAAATGTTCTTCTCAATATATATGTTTGGATTTGACAAATGGAATTGATTAGCAGGACAAAGCATGGTAAAACAGTGAATTTATAAGTCAACTGGCTTCCAAAGCACATTTGCTTTGATATTAACTCTTTACAAGAAGGTGAATGCAGAATTTTCTTTCTAGAAGAGTTTGTAAGGATTAATATGGACATCACTACTGTGATTTTTTAAAAAATGTAAATTTCATATTAATAATCTTACTAATTTCAAAAGAAGACCCCATGTTCATATCTCAAAAAATGGTCATTTTCTCTGAATCTCTATGCAGTAATATGGCATAACATATATAAAATATTTATGCAAGCAGCAGATACATCTCAAAGCCATCCTTGTAGATTTGCATTTAAGGATAATACACGTAAACATTGCAAGTAATGCCTTTGCAAAAATATAAGAAAATAGTGAATATAGAATACCTAGGTCTTCTTGAGTTCAAATGTTTACTTTTTAATGTTTTACACCAGTTTTTAAGCAGGAAAGTACAGGCAATCTCAGATAAGAAGAAGAATTGAACAACAAACTGTTGTGTGTTGTCAGTGAGTGAACAACAGTCACCAAAGGAATTTGGAAGTTCATTTCATCCCAGAACTGTCTGTGAAATCACTTCTTTGAAAGAAATGTGTAAGAAATCCCACCATAGGCAGACGTTGGATGAATATTTCTTAGCAGTCCACAAAAGAGTTTCTTTTAAACCGCTTCAAATTTCTTCCAAAGTTCTTAACATTTAACAGGCTTTTATAAATGTTTCTCATAATTTTTCCCATAGTTCCTTTTAAAAATCCCACTAAATTCATACTCCTAAGTAATTGGTGTAATTTATATGGAATTTATATGAATGCCATTTGTGTGTAATTTGTATAAATTTCCATGAAACTCATTCATCATCATCATCAGTCACCATGTTCCTCATTCTCTTTGCTGGGATCACAGAGCTGCCTGGGTACATCAGTGTGTTCATGACCCCAAGTGTTAGGGGAGCTTCTGGGTAGTCTCTGCAGTGTGGGCTCCGAGTGGAAAACAAACTCCTGTCCAAAGCCCCCGAAATTTGCAAAACAATGAATAGCAAGGCTGGCAGAACAACCTGACGTTCTAGTGTCATTTAGCAGCGTGCCCAAATCACCGAATCATCACTGTAGTATGCAAATGAGCAGAAGCAATGAAAGAAATTTCACTTTGCCACAGCTGCAGGGTTGGGTTTTAGCCGGGAATTTCCCTCGAAGGTGCTGAATCCTCTCAGCTCCTACTCTCTGCTAATGTGGGCGGAGGGTACTGGGAGAAACTTGTCCCGTTGTGAATCAAGCTCTTTGAGAACTTCCAGAAAATCTCTGATTATAATAATTTGTTTTATAATGTGTCACTCTACAGTTATGAAAAATGAGTATACTTGCTGTAATTCAAGTATTCTACAAATACTTAGCTGTACTAAAAGTGTGCCAAGTATACTAAAAATATATTACTTTCCACAAGGATATAATTTCCTAGTAATCAGAAGATATACTCTGATTCAAAAATTGCTGTAATTGTTAATGTTGGCAAGAATTCCTAAGGCATCAAAGCAGAGGAATATTTGTGGTGTGAAGCTGCAGATAGGTAGTTGAGATCATCAGTGTTTAAACCATAAATGATGCACCTGCTGGAGAGACTCATTGAGGGAATACTTCAGTGTGCCAGATTGATGGTATTTTTAGGACAGCTTTATTGTTGGGCTCCTGAGTTCAAAAAGCCTTTCAGTGAGAGTTACCCTTTCCAGGAATTGTAGTATTATTGCTATTAGTTTAAAAGCTTGATTCAGTTTATTTTTAGTTAGTCCCCACAATCTGTCTTGAGACTCCTTAGTGTTGTCATCACTTCTTAATAGTTCAGGAGTTTGTAACACGTTGCAGAATTACTAGAGGTGGCAAGTAGGGAAGGAAATTTAAATGAAAGACAGATTGGAAGGCAGCAAAGGAAACAGGTGGGGGATTCAGAATACTGTACATGAAGTGCTAAAAAAAAAGTAACCAAAAATAAAAAAAAAGCAAGAATTTTTGTGATAAATAAAGAGAGGAATGAACAAAAATAAGAAACACCTAAAGAAAAATACCAAAATTTGAGTACTCAAGGTGTGTGGTGGAGACAAAAGCAAACCAAAACCAGAACAAGTTGTGTTTAGTGGTGTTAGGATCATGCCAAGGTCAGAAATGTGAGAGTAGATCTGAGCTATTGGGAGAACTCTCTGTGGCTCCTGTGCCTGCCTGACACACATGATCTGTGGCACAGCAGGATTTTTCAGGACTGATAGAAGCACCCGTGGTGCTTCCAGGGTAAATTTTACTTTCCCTTGCTATGAAATGATGTAACTATTGTGGTCCTGTCAGAGGGGAAAATCACAAAAGACTTTATAATATTTTTTCCCTCCTGTTCAGCACCAAACCTACTCACTTTAAGATTCAAACAACCAAAATCCCCTTCAGAATCCATGGCAGCCTATTCTTTCAACCCAGGAAACTACTTTTTCTACTCAAAATAAATTTATTCAAATTTTTTTTTGTAGTATCTGGAAGGTTTGTGTCTCTTCCTAATAAATACTTCTCTGATGTCAGAGTGTGTATTTCATTCGTGTTTTTAAACTGCCAAATTACTGTTTGTTTTGTGTAGTCTTTCTGTTTTTCCTGTTGTTGTTTCAACTTTTTGCCTTCCTCTGACACATTCAATATATAGTTACTTCTTTTAGTCTTGTTCTTTCTCATGATTCTCTGCAACCATTTTGCGACTGCAGCCTATGCTGACTACTGCTTTTGATTTAGCTGTACGTTTGTGCAAAAAATACCATAGCTACCAAAGCAGTAAAAAACCCAGAGATTTTACAGAGACTTACATCGTAGCAGGAGAAAAGGTCAAGATACTGCATATTTTTAACAACAGACTCAAGTCCTCTCTCATGTATTTGATAAACTCTTGTTTTGCTGGATGCATTGCAAGACAAAATTTTTTATTCTCTAGCCGGGTAACCCCATACTGATCAATCCAAAATAATCTTAAGATGGTTTTAAAGATCCAAGTTGAACTGTGAGTACTATTTAATAGTTGTTCCCTACTAGTAATCCTTCATTTTCATGGATTTAGTGTGCTGTTTCAATAATTCGTGTTCATATTTTCTCCAAATTATTTTATATTGCATTCTTTATACATTCTTTCACTAAAGAAAACTTCTCTGGCTGTAGTGACCACTGGAAAAGTGCCTTCAACTTCTACTGATTGTGTTTATTGCGAGTTATTTCAACTTACATAGAAGGATTTAACATGACAAATTATGAAAAGTAATACAAATATTGCACCTTTATTTTTGAGGTGTAGGTACAGGCTGAATCACGTTCAATTATGGCTGAAGCAAATTGGAAGATATGAATTGCTCCCTAATCATCATACAATAAATATTATCTAGCTTTAGTTCTTTATTTATGAGCTAAGCTTATAGCAGTGTCTCCAAGTGGATGGATCATCAATTTGACAATTCCAAAGTATTGCTGGGTCAGAAAAAGTGGTTCTAGCCCTGCAGACAGTGATATTTCCATGGTTATGTTGGTTATAGACAAGGGACCTGGATTGGAGTACCTCAAGGCTTTGATCCTATAATTTAACAAATGCAGGACTCCAGCAGGGCTTCCCTCTGGTTCTGAGTGCTTATATTGATTCTTATATATTCAATGACTTAATGCTACAGGCAGAGAAGCACACAGATTTTCCTGATGTTTGCAGGTTTCAGGATGTTAAATTTATGCAAATTGAGCAGTTTGCCCAAAAAGCAAATTAGCATTGTGCACCTGTAGCAAGCATAATATGTGTATCCCCAAGAAAGTATGAACATTCAGCACATTTTTATCTCATTAGCACTCCAGGGGCAGCAGTGACTTAATTCTTTGCTGTTGCAAGCTCTGTAGCTGTTACCCACAGACATTTTACAGTTGTCCATAAAACACATTCTGCAAAAACAAACATAAATTTTATGAAAAGTATTGAGAAGCCAGGGTAATGACTCTTTTATAGAAGGAATGACTCCGCTCAGGATATAAAACTTTTGGCATCCTTATTCTGGGAGGCCTAAAAAGAAATGCCACTCCCAGAACTGGGCTGCCTGGCTCTTCAACACTGCAGATTTGGAAACAGATCCCTCCTATCTGGAATGTAGAATCATAGAGCACCTGTTTGGACCACATGAGGTTGCCTTTTGGAAAGGAAGACAGGGATGAAAAAGAGCTGGGAAGAACGAGATCCAAACCCCTCAGAAATGGACTTCACTGTGACATGGTGCAGTATGATGGAAGGGAATGTAAAATCCCACCCGTGTATGAGGTTCTCTTGGTTTATGACTGATTTATTTTTGGACAAAATTGTTGGACAGGTCTCCACAAAGAGTTAATCACTGATAAAATGAATAAAAACCGTGGAGTTATCAAAATTTTTCTCATATGGTTAAATTAAACAAGACTGAAAATTTTGCAGTTCCCTGTTAGACTTTTGAAAAGTCTTGTTTTGAAATCTGTATTTTATTGGCCTTTAAGTGTCTTATATGAGTAATGATCCTTCAAGACAGCTTAGTTTTTGTTTCCTGTTAATCACTAAAAATGTTCACTTTTTATTGAGAATGTCTTTTTTTTTCCCTGAGTTGTCCTCCTCCTGCTCTTGTCTAGCTTTATTTTTGTTTCATTCATGTTTATTTTAAGAATTTTTATACTTTTAATGAGTTATTTTATATGGTAAATTTTAACAATATGCTGTGCTGAACATTTCTCTCAGTCCACAAGTGTCCATGTTGATGGGATAGGTACTCCTGATGACAGCAGTACTTTTCAATCTTTTGAATATGCACAAATATATTGTTAAAACATTTCAAAATTCAGATAGAGACACTAGATATAACCACATTAAGCACATAATTGAGTGTGTCATGAAGCTGCATGAGAATTTTCCTCCTTTACTGTTGAAGGGTTAATTAGATGACAAACCTCAGAACAGTCATTGACACAAATCTGAAGGTACCTTCTCAACCCGCTACTCAGAAATGCCATCAGTTTTTGAGGGGCTGGACAGAGGATTTAATGGAGTGCAATACTGGGAAATAACATAATACCAATATTATAATACTATATGACCTCATCTAAGACGCTCGCTGAAGTATTTGTCTCAAAGAATATTGTCACGTTTCAGGACAGGTTCAGGACCAGGAGAGGAGAATCAATGACAATGCTGAGACACCACAAGATTTCTTATTAAAAACTGAAAAGACCAAGATTTCCTTTATGAAGAAGGGTTGTATAAACAAGTACTTCAACACATGAGCAAAAAACCACCTCTGCCAATGAACCTCAAACCTGCAGAACAGTCAAAAAGATAATAGGTCAGAAGTTAGTGTTTCTTCTCACGTATAATGAGAAAGGCACTCTGTGAAACTGAAAATAATTTGATTCAAATCTGTGTTGGAGAATTCTCTTTCATACAGAACATTACTGAACTATGAAACACATTTGTACAGGTTGCTACTGAGGTCAAAGACTAAGAAAAATCTCACAAAGATTTGACTTTTTGAAATGTTTGTAATGATCATTGCCAACATATTTTTGAGGATTGGTAATTTAGAGATCCAGCGTTATATTCTTAGGAATTTTATTGAGATCTAATAGCTGTAATATGCAATCCTTCTGTCTTCCTTTGATGCATCTCAAACTGACCATTGTGAGAGGCAGCCTGCCAAATTAAAAGAACCTTAATTCACTTCCAGTAGGGATCTCAGAAAGACCTTTTCCACACAAACCTAGATGTGAGAGTGTGTCTTCTTCCTTCTGCGGGTTTTCTTCCATTCCAGTGTAGTTGTGTTGCTGCACCATTTTGTAGCTAGAGGTACATCTGTTCTGCCCATGCCTAAGTTAGTCAGCTGTGTGCCAGCCATTAGCATAGCACTATGTGTGAGTTTATGAACCTTACTGTGTTTTTTTCTTGATTAGCATTCCAATGGTTCTTAATCAGCAGCAGGTTGTCCACTGAGTGATGCATGACATCGTTCTCTGGGCTTTCTCCTCCTTGTGTGGCTGCAGTGCAGCCCTTTGCAGACCTTTAGTGACCTGCCCAGTAATCAAGTGTAGCCTACTTAAATTGATAGTGTCCACAAGAAGATGTGGATTTGAACATCTTAATTTTGTTATTTTACTTGTGCAATCAGATGTCTGCAAGGAGTATAGCACCCTCATTACTTGCCATTATTTTCAAGTATTTTTATCTCTCCATCCGATCACACAAATATTTTAACGAAAATATTTGGTGTTACTGTTCAACAGGTGAAAGGTGTGAGCATCAATAAGTCTTATTCAGGAATGATGTTTTAAAAGGATACATTCATAGTTGCAAATATTGCCTGTAGTATTCATCCTGCTCAGCTCATAGCAGACAACTGATTTAGGGATTTGGGGAAAGGACTTCTGATGTGGCACGCTTTTTACTTACGTAATTAGGAACAGGCAGCTACTGTTTGCAGTAGCAGAGCTTAAAGATTATTAATACATCCATTCTCCCTTCTTTGCATTTGAAAGAATTTATCACTCATTAGTACATTGTCAAAGACAGGATTATGTCTTGGTCCTTTGTGCACTCACAAGGAAACCCCTGCCAACTCTCTTAGCTGCTGCCAGGAAGCCAGTGAGTAGAAAATAATTTGGTTTTTATAGGAGCATAGAAAAATAACAGGGGTTTTCTTTAAAAGCAGAGTCTTTAAGCATAGGAGCTGAAGTTATGATCCTGGGTAGTACAAGGCCTGTGCACACCTGCCAAGGCTGTAGCTGGGGAGTCTCATTGTCCCTCCCAAGAGAATAATGAATTTTTTCCATGCTCTCTTTACTGTGACCTCATATAGTTCATGCTGCAAGTTGAGTAGTTAACATGAGTAACTTTTACCGGAGTTTAGATATTGAACCTCAGAAAAGGATGTACTGACAGCATCCTCAAGAGTGTGAACCAAAGGTCCAAAGCTGTTTCAGGGGCATTTTCATTGCTTTACAGTAGTCAGTGAATACATGACAAATTCCCTTGAACAATTTTTCAGCATTGGGTTTATTATGTACCCTTTCATTTTCCTCACAAAATTATTCTCAATACCTTGCCATAATTAAGGCATATAACAGTTTAATAGTACAGCACCAGTAACAAGGTAAATCAGTCTAACAAATATTCCTTATGGCTTAAATTATACAATACAGGGTCTCCATGGAATGTGAGTGAAGCTGCGTCAAGGAATTTCTCTTGCATAAATACTGACATTTTTCCCCACTTACATGATTTGCTCAAAGGCTATGTTACATAGTAAACATTATGTGATGGTTGTGGAGTGAGCACAAATGCCATTTTGTAGGAGAGGAAAATATTCTCCATTGGCATGTTTTGTTGAAATAGGTGAGAAAAACTTAAAAGCCAAATTTAGTAGTAGGACTTTAGGACAGTTACTTAGCATGATGCATAAGTTAATGGCAGCTACATGGTCACTTCCTTGCACATCACATTGAATTATTATTACCCTTTTTTTTGTCTGGAAACATAATTAGTCTGTGATGGATGGGAGGCTAAATTCAGCACTTTGGGTCAAGCCACACCTTATAATGGAATAGCTTGCGGAGACTTTCTGCATTTTGAAACATTAATTTGCATCCAGTCTATATGATATCTTTCTAGCCTTCCAGGCCATGTAAACTTAGAAAGCCATAGACCATCCTCATAAGAACTGATACTACCCCTGCATCTCCTCTCCTCCTGCTCCTTTCACCCATCTGTTTTGCCACTGAGTGTTGTAAGGTAATTCAGGATAGAAACAATGTCCCTTCTACTTTTTATTAAATAACGCTTTCTATTTTTAGGACCTTGACATTGAACTAGTAGTAATCAATACATCTCTCTAGCAGAGATAAGAGAATAATGAAAATAAATGTTCTCTAACATTTGTTTGAACATGATTTGATGACATATTTCACTAATATTTCTATGTGAAGTAGACTGAAAATTTTCTGATAAAATACACTGGAAATATGCTAATTTTTTTTATTTGAAATAATGTAGAAATTTATTTATTAATTCTAGAAAGATTTTAGGTGAAAGTGACTTTTTTGATGGTAAAGTCTCTGATTATCTGTGACCCAACAGAGAAGGAACTTTAAAACCTGATGTTTTTATTGTGACTATGACATTTTAACACAGACATGCTTTATGAAAGTATTAAAAGCATTCAATTTTGCTTCAGTGCAAAATGAAAACAAATACTGAACACTTGGGAGTTTATGTGAAATATGAAATGCCAGCTTTCTTTTTATATTCTTTCACTCTTTATATTTTTCAGGGCATGTTTTTATCAGGATTTTCATGTAACATGAAATTCTTCATCATTCAGAGAGTTAAACAGAAGAGTTATGCAATATTTAAACCTTATTTAAGACTGTGAAATAGGGAGGAGGTGAAAGATACACATTGTAAAGGCAAAGTGTTATGCCTAGGCATAAAGCTTAATTTTACCTAAGAAAAGTGCTGGGTATTTATTTTCAGACAAAAATGCAGTCGGGAATTTTAGCGATGATTTATTCTAAACTCAGAATTTTCTGCTTAAATGGAGAGCCTGGACTCTCTGTCCAGATAATGAAGAAACATAAGCTTATTCAGGGGAGGCTGACAGCAGCCCTTGTGTGCCTTTGCCACGGTGGTGGCTTGGCCAAGCTGTCTCCAGAGCCAGCCTGTCACACACCATGGACAGTGTGAGCTGCAAATGCAGAGCACTTGACACAAAGGCAGTTGGGAAGGCTTCTGCACATTGGTATATTTCCATCCTGATTGGTTCTAACAAAGAATATGAGCTTCAGTTGACTTCTTCTTGCCAAATAGAATAGTCAAGAGGAATGATTTTGTTCATCACTACATAGAAATGAAAAATAATTTGAGAAGGAGTGTAAAAGTGTTTCTGACAAAAAATATAGGTATTTTTAATATTGGAAGATTTTTTCACTTTACCCTATAGAGCATGTCAATTTGCTTTGATGGTTTTTTGGTTGTTTTTGCTATTATTTTAACTGTGGACTCTTAGCTTGCTAGGATATCTACATTCCTGGAGTGCAACAGAGAAGCTCACAGCTACTTCAAAGAAAAATTGAAGAACACGCAAATCTTATTTTATTAGTAAAATCTAACAGTACATCTAAATGTATGGCTCTACTAAAATGATAATACTTGCTTTTTTATCAATGTTAGGGAGCCCTGGGACTTGTAAGGGTTGGCAGTGTCCTCAGGGCCTTGGCAATTTGCATACATTATTTGTATTTTGAAAAACCATCCTTGCTCAGTTTTGCCAAGGAGTTCTGAAGAATTCACATGTTGGCTTCTATTCTTAGGTGCCTTCTTTCCCTAAACAAACCAAACAAGCCACCTAACAACAGGCAGAGGAGCATCTGGGAAATAAAGTGGAATGACTCTATAGGTAAGTATATGTTCTGCTCAAATGAACACTCAAATAAGCATGCATATTTAAAGAAAACCCTTGCCATGAAGACAGAAATGACATTTGCATAATGATTTTACTTCTGCTGCATGATTTACTGTATAAATCTTTAATTTGATGTGAAATTCAGTGTACCACAAATAAACAAAAACCCTTTCACATTTATTTATATAATTACATTTTACCCTCATAGATGAATTTTTACCACCTCCAGCTCCCAGGATACTCACTCATACTTTTGAAATATGAAGTAGCTTTGTTTCCTGGTTTTTGTTTCCCTTCAAATTATCTGTAGTCTGGATTAATCAATATTAAAATCCCTTGAACCATACAAAAATTTCTTTCTCGTTTCAGGTTTGGGGTTTTTTTGGGGTTTTTTTTTGTTTTGTTTGTTTGGTTTTTTTTCTAATTCTAATTTTGCGTATTGCCTAAGTTTTCTAATACACGCAACAGATAAATGGTTTATAATCCTAATAAATTGTGTTTGGGAAAGATTAATTTTCTGCACACTCACCACAGAATTTGCAAGGCAGCACCACCAGTCTCAGGGCAGGCAGGCCATGGCAGCTCTCCAATAGTGGAGTTATTCAGTTGTCATCTGCTTTTTCACCTTTGCTTTTCACATCATATCAGCACACCTCCAGGGACAAAAATTTCAGAGGAATCTGAATTCCTTTGGAGAAAAAACTTTCAGGCCATAAAACTTTTAGGGACATGCACAAAAATTATTAAAGGATAAAAAAAAGGTATAATCTATTAAGTTTCTTCTGAGGAAATTTAAGGAGCATTCTAAGCCTTTAGTCAGCCTCAGTCTAATGAAGACACTGGCCTGGCTGTCACCAGCACTAGAGATAAAATTGCTCTTTTAAAGAATCAGCCTTTTGTAGAAGTTCACAAACACATGGTGGGATAACAAGCTCTCTGGTCCTGTTGCAGAATTTTACCAGATAATTTTTAGAGACTTGGGTTTTTTGTTGCTATTGTTCCATTCTTGGAAATGAGAATGAGAACACAAATTGTTTATGTGGGGGAAAAAATCTGTTTACTGAAATTACTGGAGACTATGAGAAATGAGAGTTTCCCAAGGGAGATCAAAGGTAACAATTGCATTTTTTATATTAAGAATTCATTTCCTGCATCTTCCTTTATACATGGGATAAATCAACCTTGGGAGCTGGTAGCAGCAGGACACCCTTTTCTTGCGTATTCATGCATGCATTCATCAGTGGTGCTATGGTTGGGGGTGGGAAGGAATCAGGCTGAGTTTTGACTCACTTTGTAGTCCAGCCCTAATATTGTTTAGCTGGAGAATGGACTTGAAGCCCACAGAAGAAAAAGAAATGTGTTATTATATGTTTGCTGTCCAGAAAGTGTTATATTTCTGTGTAACAGGATTTGGTATCAGTAACATCCATTGTCTCCATTCATTTCTACTAATATGAATTTTACCTGGAATTACAGACAGAGTTTTTGAAAAGGGCTTGAAAAAAGTGAAAATCACCCGCTGATTGCAAAGGAACTCCATGTTTCTGTCTTTTGCTTCTCTTGTTGACTTGTTTTAAAGGCAGGCACATGAACAATTTAGACAAGTGATTTTCTATAAGATGAATTCCTGAGGAGTAGGAAGGAACCAAGAACCTGTCCAGTTTTCTTCAGCAACAAGAACTCATTTGAAAACCATGTTGATAGTTCTGAGCAAATTCCTAGCTATTCTCACTTGGTAAGCCATGCTATTAATGCTTTTACCAGCAACTGCTTCAGAGTTGCACTACCAGAGTGTTTCTATGTTTCAGAATAGTTTGATGCTGCTTTCTGCAAGGAAAGTTTTCAGTTTCAAGATGCTCAGAGTTTCTGTGAGCATCTTCTGTCAGGAAAAACATAAGAAAAAAGGAATATATGCCTGCACTGTAATAGAACTGTTGTGACTGTTCTGTGATTACAGATGGTTTATTAGTATTTACAAAGCCAGGTCTCCTCAGAGTTATGAGGAGTGGCTCCAGTCTTGCTTAAATGAGTTTTCAGAGCCCACTTTGATGAGAGAAGTATGCTGTCTCTATTTAAATGTGCAGCTTGATGTCAAACCACGTAGGTTAGGAGTCTAAGCAGGATGCATGTATCCCTAAACAAGTATCAAATCTGTTCTTTTGTAAGTTTATGACTCTTTTAATTACCATTTTTTCATTAAAAATTGAACTGTTTGCATATTCTCCTGTTTCTTGTAATTGTTTAATAATTATTTTTAAATAGGAATACCTTTTTGGTTTCTTTGGTTTGGGTTGGGTTGGGTTTTTTTTTTTTGTTTGTTTGTTTGTTTGTTTGTTTTTGTAACAAAGAACGTGCTTGGTCCATTTGCAATGTTCCCTGTAAATTTACATTTCTACGTAAGTATTTATGAGAAAAAGCAAGAGCAGGCTTGGTTTAGGCTCACACAATTTCAGAAAGACCAGCTGCCCTCTTCAGAAAGCACTGGTAGCTCATGAACTCTCCTTCAGTCAAGACTGATGAATTTATTAGCATATGTGAGGTGGTGTGGAAGCTTCACTGGTGGAAAATAACATAGCAGGGGAGGGAGAGTTGCTCAGCAGGGTGCCTTGGTTCAGGTGCTGATTACCCAAGGTGTTGCATTAGTTAAATCTTCATCCAGGTAGATGACCATTTGAGGTGCTGTCTCTCTATTGCTCTTGAAATAGTTAATTCAAAACTCTGAAGCATTCATCTCCTTTGGTGTTTTAAATAAAATTGAGTGTAGATTAGCAAATAAGATGTGTAATAAGAGTGTAGTAGTCTCAAGAAAATCATCCATTTTCTTCAGGATGAAAGAATAAATGTTTTGAAAAGCCACAAAGGGTTTTATATTACTATTTTTCTGTGAAATAAATGTTTCTTTAAATGTTCGTGCAAAATGTGTTTGCTATTTTTACACAGTGCTGATAATGTGGAAAAGGAAAAAAACACTCATCTTTTCCTGAAACTTCTGTCTTGAACTCTTTCATTCACCTAGTGCACAGCTGAGAATCAAACACAGAATTCTCTGACTGTGAAAGTGGAAAAGGAAGAAGCAATTTTGAACTCCTGTTTAAGTCTTTTTGCAAAGTGACACAGATGTGCACTGAAGGACAGCATGAAGTCACAGAGTGTCTCTGTGAAGGAGCAGGATCATGGCACCTTCACACAGAAATGTATTTTATATCATAATTTCTGCTGTAGTTTCAGGGTATTTTATAGAGACCATGGATGAAAACTTCATCTCATTTTAGCTTTAAACATCCATAATCACCTTCAATTAATCACCTTAAATTCCCTTTACAATAAATTGAGAGTGAAACATTGGTAACATTGCTCCAGGCATGGCAGTCAAAGAACATATGCAAAACAAGGTTTGTAGGTTTAGGCAATAAATTTCATTAAGGAAACTAAAAGTCTTACAAGAAGTACACCTAACTTCCACGGGAAAACGTGTATCCTCAAATCTAATACAGAAGCAGCAACCTTGAAAAGTAAAAGAAAATTTGGCCCTGCTAGTCATTCTGAAAAAAAATGTTCATGTTTGAACCAAAGTAATATCCATGGGCAATGTGGTGTTAAAGCTGATCTACCCTCTTTTAGATGTGTTTCAGGGTGAGATGCATTAAACCCAGGACATCAGTAATTGCAATGACTGGATCCACAATTAGGGAAGATATTATTGGAGTATTCAGAGAAACAGATGAGTGCCATCCTAAAATGAAATTAATTTCTGAGACACTTTTCTGATATTTTTGAAGCATGGCTATTTCCTTCCAGTTGGAGATTTCCACCGTTGCTATGGAAGTTATTATGGAGATAAATCCTGCCCCAAACATACTCAGGGAAGTATTCACTAGGAATTTTAATAAAACAAATTTTAACTGATTTCTATAAAAAAATCACTGTAGTACTTCTCTCTGATAGATGATGTTAGCATTATGGGAATCATAGAATCTGTCATAGGGTCAAGAAATAATACAAAAAGAAAAAGACCTGTCTAGGATCCAGAAGAGACTGCAAAACTGCCTTGAGAGCTTGGAGAAGAAACAGCTGGGAAAATTCCCCCCAAAAGGAAAGATTTTTATGTGGTTTTGGTGACAACAACCTTCATTGTTCTTTTTGATTATATTGTAATTTAAAGGTTTTGTCCTAAGTCCACTGGGTAGATTTTCCTAAGTATTCAGGCACTTCAAGATGCAAGTAAGTCCCTCAGTTCTTATTTAATTGTGAGTGGAAACATCATACTGACTGCTGGGTTTTGTTCTTAAGTGCCTAAAGTTCTTTAAAAACCTACTTGGAAATTCTGTCCATCCAGATACTCAGTCTCCAGAGGAGTATTGCAATTCAGCTTTCCTTAGGAAATTAAGATTATGTGACTGTGGAATGGAGGCCTGAACACATGCAGCTGCTGAAAACCAGGTACTTCACACTTCACTTTCAAATTTTGGCTGCAGTTCAGAAAAGCACTTTAATACATGCTTGAATCCCATTAAAACTTCAACAAAAGTTAAATGTGTTTTAAATGTGTTCTTAAGTGTGATCCGTAATAGGAGCAGTCCTTTCCTGGAGCCTTTAAGTTGGAAAAGCAACCTGGACAACAGAAGAGGGAAAACACCAACAAAAGCTTTTGAAAAGAAACAGTCTCTTTGAATGGCTCTCAATTTGTCACTGTAATCTGCATGTAAAAATGGCAACAAGACGTGTTTTCCGTGAGTTTTCAAAAATTTCTGTTGACACCGTAATTTCTATATGGAAAAGCTGAATTTCTGAGAGAAAAATATTTTCTGTTGACCCTAAAAAGTATGTAATTCGGTTTTGTTGTGGTGGTAAGAGATATATATTTTTGCCCAGTGTGCTTCTCTCTTTACCTCACGTATAGCTATATTTTTCTTTAACTGATGGTGTACTCGAGTGACGAATTTTATTCATTCAAGTATTTGAATAGTGCAAGCCAGAGACAGGTTAAAGCTAAGTAGGACCAACATGAATCAAACTCTTGGCTCTCCTACAAATTTCAGACATTTGGAAATGGAAGAAGGCTGTCCCCTCAGCTGATAGGGCTGCAATTTGCATATTTGGAAAGGTTGTGGTGGCCAGACAAAAATTAATAGCCTTCTGATGCTGAGTTAGTATGTTCACTTGCTTGAAATTTGCTGTTTCCCATAGAAATTACATTCTCTTACTGTTAATTTCTTTTTGTTGCTGTCAGCTCCATTGTGGGAGTCAGCCTGACTAGTATTCCAGGTCAGGCAACCATCAGTGAAGAAGAGTTATATCCCAACTCTAGACCATGGGAAGCTTTTGTTTAAGTTGTGGTGACCCCAGAAAACAGTTATGGGATTGCCCATGTTAATATCTAATTTGATATTCAAATATCACCACTCCCATACCCAGAATGTTCTCCCTTCCTTGTGTTCCTATTGGCCCCCAGTTGGTGCATTGTTCTGCCCTACCTACCCCATTGGACCCTGCTTCCCCTTGTCCCACCTCTGCACCACTCTCTCCTATACCCATTGGACTCCACTCCAAGTCCACCTCCTCTCCTACCCCATATTTTAACCCTGGACCTCCCTTAATCCCTGTCTTCAACCACCGGCCCCTAACGAGACCTCATCCCCTTGGTTGGTATATTTGGATTTTTAGGCCTTGTCCCACTTTTATTTTCACTGTTTATTAATGTGTTTTATGTTGCTAAGCCGTGGTCATTGTGCTGCTCTTCTTTTATATCTGCCACTTTCACCCTGAATATCTGGGAACCCTCAAAAGGATTATCGGGGACCACCCTCGACCCCGATAAGTGGTGCCTGAGTCCAGGGACCTGATATTCAGGGCTCCTGGTCTCGCAGTAGGACAGCATCCTCTGGATTGTGGCGGCGCCAGGGTCCAGTGGAACCGTTGGCAGGGAGGGACCTCAACCGGACACCCGGGAGTTTGGCGAGGACGTCGACGGGAACACCTGTGGAGTGCAGGTGGGTTTGAGGACGACAGACATAAGATAACCCTCTTTGCTGCTGTGTTTTAAAATACAGGTCCTGGTCTAGGCTAGGGGCATTCCAGCAGCTACTCCCCCTAAGGTGGTGAGGAAGGAAGATGGTTTACGGTAAAATGTCAAAAGTAGAGAAGAGCATTTATGGACAATTTAAGTTTACTCTGCTGATGCGGTTTGCTGTTTTCTTTGGTTTAGACCTATTTTTCATATCTGTTTAAAAATGAATTTTCCCCAGGCTGCTCTCCCTTGGATGGTTCATTCCAGGTCTTCCCTTCCCGCCTCACCCCTGTCACACAACCCAAACCCCTCCCCTTGTGCTGGACCCTTCCCTGCCAGTCCCCTTAGTCCCTGCCCTGAAGGTATCAATCTTCCCTGGCCACACCTCTTCTTCTGGAAAGTTCTGAGTCATTTACTGGTTTCTTGTTCAGTGATTGCACCGCCCAAGTTGTGACCCGCCCATGCTTCCCCCTATTGGTCTATTGTAACCCAGTACCCTCCCCTCAGAACGCCCCTCAGTCCTTCCTATTGGTTCTTGTGTTGTACCCTCCCATGGGGGANGTAACCCAGTCCCCTCCCCTCAGAACGCCCCTCAGTCCTTCCTATTGGTTCTTGTGTTGTACCCTCCCATGGGGGAGGGCCCCTATTTAAGTTGCTGTAATCCCTGAACTCCTGCCTTTTTGGGTATCCCTTCCCTGACCCCAGTTGTCCCCCTTCCTGCTGAAATAAACCTGTGGATCCCTGAAAGGACTCTCCCGGCTCTTTACTTCTCTCAGACGCCGACAGCTGCCTTAAGGCTCGTGCCTTACCCTCTCCTGGGCTTTGGAAATCACTGGGAGAGGGCCACTCTTGGTGCTCCCCCTACTTCAGGAGCTAGCTGGGTGGGCTGGAACCGAGTGGACAGAGGTGGGCGGCGTCACTCTGCAAAAACATGGCAAAGATTTCTCTAAGAAAGAGCTTAAAGTGCTTGTGAGGTGGATCTGTAAGAACTTTCCTGACACCTCCGCTGATGATACAGGAGACACTAAGTTCTAGTACTCAGTGGGGATGAAGCTCTACCAGCTTTCAGTTAAAAGGAACCCCAGTGCACCCCGCATGCTCCCTATTCTCCACCTTATCCTTGAAACCCTGCACCAATCCAAGCATCGATTGTGTGGCTCGTCGGTTCCTTCTAACCCTGCACCTAACTCTGCTCCAACCTCCTCCTCCGCTGCAAATCAGCCTGCTAACTCCACCCCCTCGGTCAGTGAACAGACCCTGTCAATTGGGCAGCCTACTTCCAGCTTGGACCACGCCTCCAGAAAATCACCCTGGAAGGCAGCCCTCTTAAATCAAGGTCCACCTCATGTAACACTTCACAAGATGGCAGCACCCGTGGCCAAAGCCTGCAAACCTTACCGGCAGCACCTTAATGCTAATTCACCAGCATACTCCTCCTCCTCCTCTGGGGAGGACTCGAGCTCTAGTGACTCTGAGGAGTTCACACCTTGCTCTCTAACCCCAAAAAATCCTTGGGAGAAGATCCGGAAAGCTGCCATAAAGGAGATTGGCAAATTGCCTCTAAATTCACTGCATTCCCGGTAAGATACCACAGGGGGATGGGAGCTGCACCAAGATGGGAGCCAATGACATATGGAGAGATAAAAGAACTGTGTCAGGCGACCAAGGACCATGGGAGGGAATCTCTGTATTTTAATAATCTTGTTTGAGCCACCTTCACTGTGCGTGTACTAACCCCCCATGACTTAACATATATGATGACCATGTTATTATTTCCCACTGAATACACCCTGTGGGAAAGGGGCTGGAAGCACATGTTCCAAGGATTCCTGACTAACGGTGTGAATGACCCAGCCAGAGCCACATTAACAATGGAACACCTAGCTGGGGAAGGACAATTTAGCCAACCTGAAGAGCAAGCAGCAGCAGTCTCCAGGCAAGTACTCAATGAAATTAAAAATTTTGCCAGAAAAGCACTGGTCCAAGTACCAGATGGCAGTACCCCTAATTTGGAGTATAGCAGTATCAGGCAAGAAGCAGGAGAAACATATATGAAATTTATAGACTGGTTAAAACAAGCATTGGAAAAACAAATCCCTGATGATAGAACAAGGAACAAGCTATTAGAGACACTGGCAGTAGCTAATGTTAACTCTGAGTGTCGAAAGGTATTGAATGCTCTGCCACGAGAACCACCACTGATGCCCCTCCAAATGATCGAGGCATGTAATCATTTTGGGATGGTGGAGCATGTGGCAGCAGTACAAGCCCAGGCCATCGGGCAAGGAGTTGCAAAAGCCCTAGTGGCTGCATAATTTCCTTTTAAGACACCACAATACCAACCCACATGCTGTCAATGCGGTCAGCAGGGACATTTCCGAAAAGACTGTCCACCAGGAAAGGGGAAATACTCAGTTCCTGGTAAAAACCAACCCCAGACTAAACAGTTTTCTTCCAAAGGTAATTTTTCCAGGCAGCCATCAAAAAACTTCCACTGGAGCACAATCTGGCCTCGCGCTATGACAGAAATTCACAAGCCGATGATGCCAGCAGCTGTGGTGAATCAGGAAGTGCTAACCCACCACTACAGACCCTGTGGCTCCAAACTGCAGCAACTTATCTCAAGACTACCCGCAACAATTCCACCAGGTGTCTGGCTGGAGCTGGTGAGTGCCAAACCCGTATTACTGACTGACTGTTTCACACATTCAATCTCAACAGGAGAACTTGGCCTTGGAGATCGGCCCTGCCAAGTGTTAATCCTAGGCAACTGCAGATCAAAGTCCGAAGGATTTTTTGTCCTCCCCACTGTATTGTCTGTCACATCTTTCCAGGAAATAACTGTCTTAGCTATAAGTTCTGACCCTCCTTGCTTCATTCCCAAAGGACTGCCTATAGCCCAGGCAATCATGTTACCGGATGAAACAGAGGAAGAGGACTCAGAATTCTTTGTTATGTGGACCCAAATTATAAGTAAGGACAGACCTAAAATAACTTACATTCTAGGGGCTGATGGACAAAAGGTAACTCTCAAGGGAACTATTGACACTGGATCAGACGTTACTGTAATCTCTACCTCCAAGTGGCCCTTAGGGTGGACACTCATACCTGTATCTGGAGTCCTTATGGGGATTGGAGGGGAAAGCACTAGTCTGAAAAGCATGCATTTGGTCAGGATAGAGGGACCTGAGGGTCGTATTGCCACCATCAGACCCTCTATAGTGAAAACATGAACGCCTGTTGTCCTGTGGGGGAGGGGCATTTTAACACAGTGGAGCATTTGCCTGGAAATGGGTTTTTAATTGGGGTTGTTGAACAGCGTGGCACCTTGAAGTTAACTCAGAAAGATGACAACCCTATATGGGTAGATCAATGGCCCCTAAATGAGAAAAAATTGGCTGCGCTGCAATCATTAGTAGCAGAACAACTCCAAAAAGGACATATAACATTCACCACCAGCCCCTGGAACACCCCTATTTTTGTAATCCAAAAACCACACAGCAACAAATGGCGACTCCTCCGTGATCTCTGGAAAATAAATGAGGTCGTGGAGGAAGGACAGGGGTGCACCTCAACCAGGTCTTCCCTCTCCAGCCATGATCCCTAAAGACTGGCACCTAACAATCATCGACCTCAAAGACTTTTTTTGACATCCCATTACACCCTGATGATGCTCCATGTTTTGCCTTTTCAGTCCCTTCAATCAATAGAGGACCACCTCTTCAACGATTTCATTGGGTAGTTTTACCTCAGGGAATGAAGAGCAGTCCCACAATATGTCAGTGGTTTGTGGCCAAAATACTAATCCTGTCCGAAAAGCTTATTCATAGGTGCTGATTCTTCATTATATTATGGATGGCATCTTACTAGCTGCTAAAAATGCTACCACACTGGACACTGCAATGGAAGATACCATCACAGCAGTCCAAAAGGCTGGATTGACTGTTTCACAAGAAAAAGTGCAACGAATGCAGCCCTGGAGGTACTTGAGGTATAAAATCTCTTCACGAACCATAAAGCCACAACTGCTCCAATTGGAGAAAAACTCACAGACTGTACATGACATGCAGAGGTTACTTGGAGCTATCAATTGGGTGAGACCCTTGTTGGGAATTACCAACAATTTGTAATTGTTTGTAGCCATTACAGCCATTATTTGACCTTCTAAGAGGGGATTCTGCCCTGAATTCCCTGAGACACTTAACAGAGGAAGCAAGGCATGCCTTAGATAAAGTGTCTCTTGCCATACAAACCTGCCAAGCACACTGGACGGACCCTATGTTACCTTTCCTGTTAGTGATTCTGGGGAGGGGCCCACAACTTCATGCCTTGATTTTTCCATGGGATCCTACGTTATCTGACCCTTTGTTAATTTTAGAATGGATTTTCCATTCCCATCAATCCAAAAAGACTATCACGACAAAGCTAGAAATAATAGCTCAGTTAATTATTAAGGCTAGAGCACGTTTGTTATCCCTATCCGGAAAAGACTTTTCAACCATACTTCTGCCTTTAACTTCTTCCTATTTAGATTGGCTTCTGCAACAATCAGAACATCTCCAAATTGCTCTAGTAAACTTTCCTGGACAACTTTCTATCCATTGCCCTAAGCACATACTTTTAAGCCCTGATTTCCATTTATTTTCTAAACCCTTAAAGAGTGATGAGCCCCTTAAAGCCCTCACTTTATTCATGGATGGGTCAGGAAAATCTCATAAATCTGTAATTACATGGCAAGACCCTACAACAAGTGAGTGGCTGTCAGATATTGAAATGGTTGAAGGCTTACCACAGATTGTTGAATTGGCTGCAGTTGTAAGAACATTCTCTAAATTTACAGACCCCATTAATATTGTTACTGACTCAACATACGTTGCAGGAACTGTGGAAAGAGATTAAAATTCGCTGTTGAAAGATATTGCTAATGAACAGTTGTATTCTTTGCTTAAAAATTTGATCTTTCTTCTTTCCCAAAGGCAGCACCCTTATTTCATTATGCATATCCGTTCCCACACTACCCTTCCTGGACCATTGACACAAGGTAACAATCAAGCTTACACACTTGCCATAACAGAACAGGTAACGTTACCTAATATATTCCAACAGGCAAAGCTTAGCCATGCATTTTTTCATCAGAATGCTCCATCTTTATATCGAATGTTTGATATTACCAAAGACCAAGCCAAAGCAGTTGTAAACACGTGCCCTAGTTGCCAAAAACTCTCCTTACCAGCTATTGGAGCAGGAGTCAACCCTAGGGGACTCCATAGCTTACAATTATGGCAAGCAGATATAACACACTACTCCTCCTTTTGGTCACTTTAAGTATCCTCATCTTTCTATAGATACCTTTTCAGGTATCACACCAGAGAAATGTCTGAAGATGCTATTAAACACTACTTCAGGCATTTGCAATCCTAGGTAAGCCTCAATAAATTAAAAGAGACAATGGACCAGCTTACACTTTGCATAAGAAGAAACAATTCTTCAATCAATGGGGAATCATTCACACCACCAGCATCCCTCACTCCCCCACGGGCCAGTCAATAGTTGAAAGAGCACATGGTTACTTTAAAAATCTTTTAGATAAACAGAAAAGGGGAGTAGAGATCTTATCTAACACGGTGAGGTTGAGTAAAGTATTATGTGTATTTAATTTTTTGAACAATTTGTTTATGGAACCAAACTCTCCAATTATTCATCATTTCTCTAATACAACACAGGCTCAACTAAAGGAAAGACCACCAGTGTTGGTAAAAGACCCTGAATCAAATCAAATTTTAGGAACATTTCAATTAATAACTTGGGGGAAGGGATAAGGTTGTATCTCCACAGATAGAGGACCTCGGTGGATACCAGCCAAAAACATCAAGCCCTACCTACAGTCATTAAAGGAAGACCCACCGGAGAATTCCAGTACTCTGACTCCAAACAATGAGTCTGCAACTGCTACTCCTTGTGATTGACAATTTCGCAGTTCCTCTCTGCAAGTCATGGCTGGAAACACTCTTAATTGTTGCACTTGCCTTCTTCAATGTCCTGCCCTTTGCCAGCAAAAAAATTGTTCAACAGCCTGAACAAAACATCTGAATTACTTTAGCTAACATAACACATCAGGAAACCTTGTGTTTGTCTGTTGCCACCCCAAATAACCCTTTTTCAACGTGCCTGGTGGGTCTGCCAGTAGATGAGTGGCCAGTAAATAAAAAGGCCATCCAAAGTATGCAAAGCGATACTCCCAATACTAAGCTGAAATACAATCCTGTAGATTTTTGGGACTCATGGGCTCTTGATCTTCTGCATGCACCATTAGAACCTCAAGAATTAGAACTGTTTGACTCAGTTAAAATGGATTGCTGTATTACTTTCTGTTACAAAAAAAGAGTTCAATTGTTAAGATCTAATGGTGGTAGGCCTCAGATTGTGGGAACAGATGAACCAGCATTGTGGGATGTTTCTCCCCACCATCCAGGATATAAAAATTAGAGTCTATGGCGCAATTACACCTCTAGACATCCATCTAAATCAAGTGATTCTCCTTTGCAATTACCTCCAGGCATCTTTCTAATCTGTGCGGATAGAGCATGGCCTGCCATCCCATCTCTTATTAAAGGCAGACTATGTAGCCTTGGTAGGCTTACTTTACTAACTCCCAATGTCACAACACTAATTTGCAATAACAAAAATCGGTAAAAACGTTTTGTACATCAATTCCAATCCAACTGTAACAGTAAATTAGAATTTTGGAACAGAGGACAGAGGATAGTTGCCTCTGCTCTTGTACCCTGTGTAGCTGCTGCACAAGCAGTAACCCAATTGGGGAGATTGGGATGTTGGTTAAGTAAACAGACCAACGCTACTTCAATTGCTCTAAGTGATCTTCTAATGGATGTGGGCAGCATAAGACATGCAACATTACAAAACAGAGCTGCCACAGATTTTTTTGCTGCTGGCACAAGGACACGGATGCCAAGACTTTGAAGGCATGTGCTGCATGAACCTCTCAGACCATAGTGAATCTATCCACAAAAGTATTCAAGTCCTCAAAGATGGGATCGAGGAGTTACAAATTAATGATGACAAAGACTGGTTAAATGGACTCTTTAAAAGCTGGGGAATTAAGGGGTAGGTGTTTTCTTTAATGAAAACAGGGTTACTTATCTTCATAATTGTTATTGTTACACTGTTAATTGTTCCTTGTCTGTTTGGATATTTTTACAGAGTTTTGCAAAAGTCCTTCAATTCTATTTTTATAGTTAAACAGAAAGGGGGAGATGTGGGAGTCAGCCTGACTGATATTCCAGGTCAGGCAACCATCAGTGAAGAGTTATATCCCAACCCTAGACCATGGGAAGCTTTTGTTTATGTTATGGTGACCCCAGAAAAAAGTTATGGGATTGCCCATGTTAATATCTAATTTGATATTCAAGTATCACCTCTCCCATACCCAGAATGTTCTCCCTTCCTTGTGTTCCTATTGGCCCCCAGTTGGTGCATTGTTCTGCCCTACCTACCCCATTGGACCCTGCTTCCCCTTGTCCCACCTCTGCACCACTTTCTCCTATACCCATTGGACCCTACCCCAACTCCACCTCCTCTCCTACCCCATATTTTAACCCTGGACCTCCCTTAATCCCTGTCTTCAACCACCGGCCCCTAACGAGACCTCATCCCCTTGGTTGGTATATTCAGATTTTTGGGCCTCGTCCCACTTTTATTTTCACTGTTTATTAATGTGTTTTATGTTGCTAAGCCGTGGTCATCGTACTGCTCTTCTTTTATATCTGCCACTTTCACCCTGAATATCTGGGAACCCTCAAAAGGATTATCGGGGACCACCCTCGACCCCGATACCCTATCTCTGTTCTTACAGAGATGAAGCAGTAACTCCTGTTTTCACTGAGGGCTCGAACTGATATTTGATTTTATGTATTGGGCAGTGGACACTCCAAGAAGGAACCCTGGATTTACAGCTTTCCAATGGCACAAATTGTAGTCTAATATCCTTTAATTTGTTTGCTTTCCTAGAGGAGAAAAACAAAATGTATAAAATATGTTAAAACTAACAAAGTCTCAGGAAAAAAACTCCTTCACAGCTTCTGCAATGCTGATATAAGAAATTGATTTGGCTGGTGTAAATCCATGACCTCTGTGAGGGCTCTGACTGACTGCCTGTGTCATTACTCGATTTCCAATGGAAAGAGGGCATGACAAGAACTATTTGCAGCCATTTCCAGTCACTGCTTATGATAGCTCTAACCCTGGGGTCAGGGATTAGTGTGTTTTGCGGTTTAATTCATTGACTATCTGGCCCCAACTCTAGGGAGAAGTGAAGCACGGGAACGGCAGAGAGGCAGCACAATTCCAAGCAGAATAATTCAGTGCTTGTGACACAGTCAGGTATTTATCTTTCAGATGGACAAAATACATTCTGAGACATTTTCTGTGTTGTAGACTGATGAGTCCTGAACCTTGTCACAAAGGAGTAGGTGGCCTAGTGGTTACTTAAGGTCTATGTCTTTGCTAAATTTTTTATATATCAGCTGTGGGTGTGTGTTTGAGGCTTTGTACTAATTACTCATACTATTCTTGTGTTTCAATAGAAGTTGTAACCCAGTGTTGAAACCAAACATTTCAGCATCCAAATCATGCTTTGATTTGGTGACATCATAAAAAATAAAAAACAACCAAAATCATTAAACCTGTTTTCTCCCTAAAGATTTATGCCATATCTTGATTAAAGAGTGCCAGCCCATGCAGGGTAGTTATGTATTCCCTAAACACTGCATATGTGGCTTCAGAAAATTTTTTGATTTTGCTTTCCACAAGTAAAATACATCATCCAAGTAGTTTATGTCCTTTTCCTCCTCATACTGTGATCACCTGGAATGTAAAAGAAATCTTGATTTTGATTTTTATTTGCTTCATGGTTCATTCACTCAGCCATCCAGATCTGTCATTTATAGTAATCCATATTTGTTGTTGGAATCATTAACTTGCATGATTTTGAGAAGTTCCCAGATATGCAACACTCACAAAACCAATAAATTTAATACAGGAAAAAAATCAAAGGTCTGAGAAATAAAATTCCGCTGTAGACAATACTGATAATATACATTCCTGACAGGTGCTATGGGGTAAATACAAGCCTTGTTAGCTTTGTTGCAGTCATTTATTGAAGGATCCTCCTCGGATTTTTGTATAGAAGTAAAACAACTATAAAATACAATAACTATAAACTGATGCCTTGTCTATACTATACACACACTGTATCATTACACATATGTATTCCTAACCAAGGACTGCAAAATGGATCAGTTTAAGGTACACTTTGAATAAATTAAAAATACTCTATCAAACAATGTGTTTTTAGATTAGGATAATAAAAAATTGCAGTCTAACGTTACAGTTGTACTTTTAATCTTCTTTCTTTAATTATGTGTTAATGGGTTTAGCCAGCATAGGTGAAAAGACAGAGCAACACAGTTATAAGGATGAAAAAGAATTTTAAAGAGAGATTTTGTCTTGCAAGAAAATCACTATGTGATCGTAGATCGAACTATAGAGTGCATATATCCCCAAAATTTTGCCACTGAAGGCTGTGAGTTCCAAAACTCCCTCACTTTTTTATTCACTTGAGTTTAAAATACGGAATTTGTATTTTAAAAATTAAGAACTTTTATCTTGCAATGATCTAGAAGTTCTCAGTTCTCCTCTGTTGAGGCCAGATTTTTAGAATCTCATCTGGACACCCATTTCTTTGTGCTTTTTTTAAAAAAAATTTCAGTATATAATTTTCCTCTTTTCATCACATTCTTCCTCCTATATTCCTTATATTCTTCTGTCCTCCTTGCTGGTCATCTTCTGGCTGGTCATAGGAATTTCCTTGGTTTCTGAGGAATTTCTTTTCACTGGAAGCAAATCTTGTTCGAATGCATTTCTAATGCCCATGCTATTGACAGCTCAAATAGAAAGATATCACCACACCTGGATTCCTGCAGCATCCTACTGGATCTTGTTCATGTTGGGCTTTGGAGTTGGGGATCCCAAAGTTATTCCTTTGGAGGTACCATTTTTATACAGTCCACATCCTGGGTATCCCTTGGGTGCAGATGCCACTCCCATAACTTGAGACAAGGCAAATAGAATGTGCTGGCTCTTCTGCTCCCTCTCAGAAATTGCTTTTTAAAAATTCTTCCTTTTCCACAGAATTTGAAATTTAAAAAACATTAAGGAAAAATGTGTAAGGAAAGCCTTATTATTATAGAGCATTTAGAGTAACCATGAAAAATTAAAGAGCAATTTTTAATAAAAAATGTAAAAATAAAAGTCTTTATATTTAAAGAGGAAGCATCTCAGTGGTGGAGAATATTTGTTAGATAAGTTTAAAAGCTTTTTTTCCAGTTACAGAAATTTTAACTTCATAAAAAGATATATGGTGCCATTTCTTTCAGAGCAAATCTCAGGGTGTAATAACATTAACAATTTGCTCACTTTTTAACTGCATGTTAATTAGTGGGAATTTAGTGAGCTGCACAGAAATTAAATTCTCAGAAAATATTATAACAGCCAGCCAGTAATCTTTGTAGCTGTGGATTACAGCACTATATTTTAGAGGTTACATTTAAAGCCATTTTCTCTATTTTTCGTGATTTTTTTGTTTGTTTGAAGAAAGTTATAGCAATGTTTCATAGAAAAGTTTCACTATGATCTGAAAAAGCCCTAAAATACTTCAATTTTATAATGGACCTGTGAGTTATAGCCTTATAATACTACACTGAAAAAATGTGCTCTCTAATGCACAAAAAAAATAGTAAGGTTTGCCTGTCTTTCTCTTAGGAATTTTATCCATACCCTCAGACCAGGTTAAGTCATTTATTACTGTACAGTTGCACACAACCTTTTAGCCCACATTCAGTCAAGATATTGACACACTTTGTACATTCTGTGTCCACTGGGATAAAAACAAATGGTGGCATCCCATTGCTGCCATGGCTTGTCTCCATGGAATGAGAGCTTCCAGTGGCTCAGCTCATTTACAGACCTAAGAGCTTTTTTGCACTTTAAGCTCAGAAATGTCAACAATGGGTAAAATCTAACATCTGGGACCTTTTTGCTTCCACTGTGAGAGTCACTGTGGTGCTCAGAAATGAGCATTCAGCAAAACATACACACTCTCTGGAAATTAATATCATAAATACTAAATTGGGAAAAAAAGTATAATTTTACTTAAAGATACTTGTGCAAAGGTTTAAATTATACAGAAAAGTGCTTGGTGAAGTACAGTGCACTTGACATGTTTTATTGTTTTAATATGTTTTTAATAGTACATTTTTACCATTTTTCTTCCTATTCACCGAGTTATTATTAGGTAACTGCAATTAATAATTTAAAGGGGCTTATTCTGGCTTTTAGTGCATTTATATGAGTCCCATGACAGTAATGAGAGTTTAAAACATACAGCATATCCTTTTATCTGGGTTATAACATGAATCTTGTGGTATTGTCCATAGAATTTTAGATAGGAATTTTCCACATTAGCTTTACATTTCTGCTACGTACATTTTGGGGTTTGTAATCCTTTTCCTCAGATAGAAACTATGATCTCAAGAGGATGGGCTACACCAGCTTTTTCTCTCTGAAATTTTCCAGTGTTTCTCCCTCTGGTTCATTTCCCAGAACTGGCAGAGCTGGATCCTGGGCAGACTGGCTTCCAGAAGCTGCAGACACTGTGGAATTCCAAATCACCCCAATACATCTTGCAGTGGCACCAAAGGGAAGGAAGGCTTTATCCACCCAGTTCTGCCTGAGTTTGGCCTCAACTTCACAACCCCAGTGGCTCAAAAAACTTCAGTTGATGTTGAAAAATGTATGAAGAATTTATGTTTAAAAGCAGAGCACTCAGATATGAGCTGTCTCTGCAGCTTCAGTCTGCCTGTCCAGTTAGCTCACTTCTAATTAAATGTGAAATGTGGGTCAGCTTTGTGACTGTGAGGACAATGAAGGAGTTTAGGTTTGTGTTCTTGTTCCAAGCTGAAATGACAGAACTAGCATTGCTTAAATTACAAATTAGGGTTTCTTTCCTATTCGATGGCTGAATTCAGCCTCATTCTTTAATCTTTTATACACATATTATTTTAGCCTAACATAATAGCTGCACTGCATGTTTAGTTTTGTTTGCAGGAGATACACATAGATGAATCTTGTGGTCAAATGTGAAGGTCATGTGGGACTAAGGTTCTCAGGGAAATCATAACTTCTGCTGCCACCACACACCACATACATACCGTTTGTGGATGTTTCATTCTTTGGAAACTACACAATCAAGAGGTGATAATCCTATACCGCTTGCACCTACAGTAGATCTGAGAATTGTTACAGTGCTTCAGGAAGACACTTTGTGAAGTTTTATCTTGTGATTCCCTAAAGATTAAAGATCCTATTGTGATTTTATATGTCTGAGTAGTAAAAACATGCTATACAACAGAAACATTTTATAATATCATTGTCTATCAATATTTGGACAATCTTCAGGCCACACTAGCAATTTTTATGGTCGCCCCAGATGTCAGATCTTTTCATGGCTCAGAGATAAAAGTCTTATTTTTTGATCTTCTTTTCTCTCTTTTCACAACATCTCACTAGCAGGACTTCAAGTACTTTATTCCCAGAAAATAAAACCAAAACATCACAGGGTACTCCTGTATTTCTTTTGCCTTTTAACAGTATACATGGAAAGAAGCAGTGGATAGATTGTAAATCCTGGTAAATAATGAAAATATATGCTGTCTTGAAGCTTGCAAACAAATTCAGTATTAATAAAATGTTAATGTTTGTTCTGAACATATGGCCAGCTTCCCTTTTCTGTGAATTTACAGGTTTCAGGAATATCCTACACTCTCCATGGAACAGAATAATGGCTTAATTGTTCTTGCAAATGACAGCTTTACTTGTCTGTGAGTTTATAAGGCAGTAAATTTGCCTCATAACTTGCAGTGTTTACCCAACACATTTCTATGATGCTGTGAACTATTTATTATTAAGCATGTGAAGGGAAGTTAAATGATCATATAGCACTCAAAGGAGTCTTATTGTAAGGAAAAAAACTATTCTTCCAGTAGTGTCTTTTTGGTCTCTCATTCTCTTCCTAGTTCCTTTCAAATACAGGTTCACTGATGTCAGTGTCCTTACAGTGATGCAAGAGGTCAGATGGAGATGGCTGAATAGCTTATATAACCAAGAAATATTTGATTTTATAGGCTAGGTACTTTTAGTTATTTATGGAGGTGATACTTAAAGAAAGATTGAATTAATCTGAATAACTGTTCTGAATTTTTCTGAAGAACTATCCAACCAAATCACAGGTGTATGGATTATTTATATATATTTATATTAAAACAAGGATTCCTGTGAATGAAAGAGCCTTAGAGATCAAATATTTTCTGAATTAAAAATGGTACCTTTTATTTTGTTTATTTTACCTTTAAATGTGATTTGTCACACTTGTAACATTGAAAATGCTTATCCATTGTAGTTTTTAGGCTGTTTTTATAATGGTTGCAAATATGCAATATCATACATAACATCAGTGGCAATAATTTAATGGGCTGGTACCTAAGTTCTGTGAAAATAGACATCTGTTCTCAGATTAATTAACTGTATGCAATGCATTGTGTGCACTGCATGGTTAGTCACTCTCATGGTCCTAGTGTATGCTAATGCTAAATAAAGTATGCAAATCCATTCCGTGAAGTCTGATTTCCCCTTGATGTATATAAGCAATGACTCCTAACACTTGTGTGATCTAAGCTTGTGTTAACTGGGAAATAAATAGTTCAGCGACAAGGAGGTCCTCATTGTCAGTAAAGCTGTTTTGCATGAGAGCAAACAAAGAAGTAAAATCATGTTGGGGGTTGAATTTTCCCCTTTTCTTTCTGTGGAATTTTCCCCATTATTATGCTAAGTATTTGTGGCTACATCTTAGCTAGTAACAGTTTCAAAGGGGGTGGGGAAAAAAGGGGAACACTGGAAAAGGAGAGGTGGGACAGGGGCCTGCTCTCTCACTCTCTCCTGGAGTCGGAGGAAGAGTGCCGGTGCTGCTACCTACCACCCTCCCCGCAATCCCAACGCCGGGAGCCACGTTCCCTGCTGTCAGACGCCGCACTGCTGCCTTCCCACTTCATCCTACTACCTCCAGGCACTCTGCCGAGCACCACGACCGACACCGTGAGGGGGGAGTCGCTCCTCCATCCCTCTCACGCCTGGGCCGCCGCC
>VXBI01014246.1:0-26237 GCA_013397375.1 Toxostoma redivivum
TCTCTTAAACCCAGACAGTGGTTTTAAGACAGTTATGTGAATTAATTATTTTAGACATATAAAAAAAATAAGGTTTTGATCACATTTCTGTGTTACAGTTATACAAGCAACTATATTGCAAGGACATAGAAAATTTCTGGAGGCAATATTATCAGCTTATTAATTTTGAATGTTCAGCAAGCACTCCTAAGGAGGACAATTTAGAGAGAATCATGCTGTGGTATATGCTGAAAAATTTTAATAAGAATTGTTTCAGAATAGAGTCTCTGACCCTGGGATGTTTTATTGCTACTTTTCCAAGACAGAATTTAAAGGAGAGCTGGATCTCTGTTAAGAAGTCCATGAGTGGGTGCTGTTAATAACTCCACTAGGCTGGGGATGATTGCACATGACTTACAGATTTGTTTATTCACTGGATATTAGATGACATGGCATAAATCCAAACGGAAACAATTAATATTCGTGTGCTGAGAAACAAAGCAGAGCTGGTTCTTTTACTTCTAAACTCTCAGAACAGTGACCAAGGATGTGATTTAAGAAAGAGCTAAAAGTCACAGAAATGAGACTTAAGTTCACCAAACCAAAATCACACTCTTAAGCATCTCCCCTCCCCCTCAGCCATGTCTAAGTTCAGTCAGCACCTTTGTTTTATCCAGAAGCTGTTTAGTGCAGAATTCATAACCATAGAGAGGTGATCAGGCTTCACCACTCCAGCACAGGGCAACAAGATCTTGGTCCATGGACACCCTGACTTTGTCACCCAGGGTGTCTCTTCATTACTATTGACATGAAAGGACTAGGCTTAAGAGGGTACCTTGCCTCCAGTTTGGCTTTGTGTTATGGTCTCAGAGTGGGAGATTCTGATAGTCGGAATATTCTTTGTGCTACCATTTTGTGTAAAAATGCTCCCACCATTTTGCTGTTGTCTTCAAGATGGAGTTCTGGGAAGTGTCTCAGGGAGATGGATCCCACCTAGAAACCAGAGCACCACCAGAGCATCTCAGGCAGAGATTCATTCTTCTGTCCATTATTTCCCCATTCCTAGCTTGAGGAAGCTTTATGTTTTAGCTGATCTCATAAAATAAGTAATGGCTGCACTGGATTGAAGAGTTTTATTCTCTAAATGAATTGCATATATTTCCAAACAGAAGATTTTGGATTTCATTGTGGAGCCAAGCACCAGGCATCTGAGTGCCTAACACATTCACTGAACACATTTGCCTTAATGTGCTTTCACTAAACAGAAAAGGAAAACGTACATTTGAGATATGCACATCATTTGAGGTTATCTATTAATTGTTCATTACTCAAATGATATCAAAAAGAAAACCTAAAAAAACCAAGAAACTCACAAATGCAGCTACCATCAAATGCACAAAAATCCAACAAAAGCTCAAAGAGAAAGGCAACATATGGGTAAGGCTGAAAAAGCTAATTTTAACATTATTTAGTTCAGCAAAGAACACATCCTGATTTAAAATGTGGTTTTATTCTTATCTCACATTAGTTATACTTAGTTATTTTTCTGAAGATTGATTCTCACTTTTAGCAGTTATTAAGGCATGCTGTTTTGCAAGTAAGTGAGGCATTTTTACTAAATTTGGTGCCTTTCGTTTGGTAACTAGAAGAATATATATTAGTGTTCTGGTTTAGAGCAAATTTAGGGAGAAAATTTCTGAAGGGGTTCCTTTAGAAAGCAAATTCAAGTGGTCCCCCCCCATGCAGTTCAGGAGACAAAAATCTCCTTCGAGAAAAGTGGAAAAAAACTGTTTATTTAAAAAGCAAAGTATTCACAAACATTAAAAAATATATATATGTAAAGAAGAAGAAGAATATTGAACAATAAAACCTCTCGCTGTTCTGAAGAGATCGCACATTCAGAAGGTCCTTTTCGTGGGGTGCAGCTCGGCTTGCTCAGTTTCTTATCAGTCCCTCCTGTGCTGGAAATTGCCATGTCCGAGGCCCTGGTGGGCCACAGGTGTGAGCTCTCGGTGCTTTTGTGAGTTTTCAGTCCAGAGCAGGGCTGATGGGTTCCAAGAAAAGCCACAGTCTGGGTAACTTCGCTGCCTCAGCTAGCTAAAAAAAAAACCTAACTAAAAAGCAAAGGAGAGCTCTCTCCCGCTGTCGGTACTGCAGACAACACAGTCCCTGAGAAGGAATGCGAGGGAGTGATTGCAGCTTCTGAAAACAAACTGCGTGCTTCTTCTCCCCCACTTCGCACTTGGAACCAGTCTTAAAGGTGCAGAAGTTAATATCCAGAATAAACAGAACAGGCGATTGGGGATACAAACATCATAAAGTCACCCCAAGACAATTAGGTAATGTAGTTGTTAGACTGTAGTCTATTAGAAAAAGGCAGATAATGCTTTTTGTTTCTAAGGGGATTCCTTTCTATTCAATGTGGATGGAAATATCAATTATATATTAGGCAAAAAATTGATTAATTTAAGCAAATAAATATAATTACATGAAATACTATGAAAAACAACACATTTATTGAATTATATTTTGAAGTTAAAACTATTTGAATAAGGACTTCTTTGTGGTCATGTCATTCAAGACATCTAGAATCAGAGGAGGTTAACTCCTCCCCTTCAAGGTTTGTCATTAGGTTGTGAATTCTCTTCAACCCAAGTTTCAATACCCAGTCAACTTGTCAACTTCTAATGGTCCTTGTATTGTATTTAGTTTTCAGGCAGAAAAAAGCATATAATTTATTCCTTCAGCAAATCCTACATACCAAATCATGGGATGTGATTTCACACTGACTGGACTTCTGTGACCGATAGCAAATACAGACATTGTCCTTGGCATAATTTACAAGGATTTAATAAATAACTCTAATCTGCAATATACATTTTCATGGCAATATTCAGGACATAAGTAGTAAACACATTTTAGTAGAAAATATTCATGACAGTAGGCCCAGTTCCACACCTTCTTTGAAGCCACTGTTGTTTTATTCTGTCTTCTCATACCAAGGCAGAAAAATAATCCAGCAAATATAAGTTTTCGTTTCTTTGTTAACCTCCTCATAACTTAGTCTGGAAATGGGTCAGGTAAATGCTCTTTCATTCTGCTTAAAATATTTTCCTGATACATGAAGCAAAGTAATTTTCTATAAATGTTTATAAGGCTGGTTTTGCTCAAGGCTCTTTATCTTGTCATGTCAGTCAGCCAAGGCAAGTGTGTGTGACAGAAAGTAAGACAGAGATCCCCCGAAGAGGGGTGAAAAAATGGAATGACAAATAAGCTGGAAAAGATGCAGGGTCATTTCCCTTTCAGCCTCAGGGAAATACCTTGCTTTATGAGTCAGCATTGAAGATATAAATAGTTTGCAATTATGAATACAGTCAGATGATGAATGGCAGACATTGGCAGAATGTATTTTGTTACTTTGGTTTAGCAACACAGGAACAAACGGGACTTGTGGGAACTCAGGACGTCCCTTTGGGAGTCCAGAGTTGCCAGAATCCTTATCAGGGGGCTTTGGGGTCCAGGCAGGCAGCCAAAACCACCTGTGGGTTTGATTCCGAACCATGGAACAGGTTGCCAACTTTGTATGAGACTCTGCAATCCTCAAGAGTGTAAATGATTACTATCACAGGGTGAAAAAGTAGATTTTAGAATTTATGGGATGGGGGTTTATGGAGACAAGATGGAGGAAAAAGGGCGTGTTTAGTCCTTTCTTCTTCTTCTTCTTCTTCTTCGTCTCCATCTTCTGCTGTGATGTAGACACTTTGGTTTGGTTGGAATAGAAAATGCACTGTTCAATAAGGGTGATAGATATTGGAAAGTAATGATAAACATAGAATACATAATTTGTGGTATAAAAGATAACGCCGCCCTGAGGGGGCAGCCAGTGTGCCATGGTTGCCTTGCTAAGCAGACCTCGGTTGGGCTGAGAAAGAATCTTGTAGATAAGAATTAATAAATACTCCCTGAAGACCGAAAACCTGCAACGCTGTGATTTATTCTCCATCGCTGAGGTCGCGGGCCAGCCCTTGTACACATCTCAGGGCAGCAAAGTCCCAACTGGGACCCCGAGAGGGACTGATTGATCTGAGATACCACAGTTCAAAAGCATAAACCCAGAGGATGATTCCATGTTTTGATTACCTTATCAATCAGCCAGAACACTGGGCCCTTGTGCAACACAGGTAGAATCACCTCACAAAGGCTGAAAAACAGCAATTAGTCTTTGCATTTGAGAACACCAGCTTAGGAAATCCTTCTATGTACAGAGACACACTCTCCCAGCCATAGCAATAAACACTTTCATTGTCCTGCAGCCTTCTATTAAATACTATTGATGTCCAGTCCAATTGGCATGAGAACATCCCTGTTTTGATTTTTGACTAGATGAACAGGTCAGAAAGTCAGAGTAGGTCAGAAAGTACACCTCAGCTTGTACACTGAGACCTGACTGCCTTTGCACCTGAAGAATCTGACTCTGGTTTTGCTTGTTTTCCCTTTATGGCAATGAAAGTAATTTGATTTTTACCACATTTACTCCACTGTTCTATAAATATAAATAAGATTAAGATGTGTTTGGAAGCATTTATGCTGGGTGCAAATAAAGTTCCTTCCAGTACAAGGGCAGGGCATCAGAACTTACAGCTCTCTCTGAACTCATGTTTAAACATTTCACCCAAATAGGTGTATCTTCATGTAACCATGGTTTTGACCTTGTTTTAAAACAGCAGCCCTTCTTTGATGAAATGTGGAAAGCTGATTAATTCATATTGCAACAAATTATCAGAGATTATTTTTCACTACCCCTGCTCCCTATTTAAAACAAATGTTGAGGGAGGAATAAGAAAATTTTCCAAGTGGAAACAGTACGGATACTCTTGCTTCGTGATTCTGTACCTGCCATTTTCAGATGAGAACATTTGCTTTCCAGGAGAGTTTTAAAATCATCAGTTCTAATGAAAATGGCAGGTAAATTAAGCCTGATCATGGAAAGCAAATGTCAGTGTATTCCAGGGGGAGGCTGGGTCAGGCAGAATTGTCCATGCTAATCCAGGCAGCTAGTCAAAGCTAGACAGGGAGTGAGGTCCTGCACTAGAAGCAGGAGATGAAGTCCAGCCCTACAAATCAATATTCTTTTGCACCTAAATCTTGTCAGCACTCCCTATTCCTGAATTTCTTCATCTTTAAATAGGAATGATCAATACCTGTGCACTGGGATATCACAAAGCTCAGCTGTTCAGTGTATGTAAAGCATTTTGACAGTCCCAGATGGAAGCTGCTCCATGGAGAGCTGCCGCTACTTCCTTAATGCTGCTACACTTTTTAATCCACCCTTTTATCAACTAGTATTTCATGCACTCTCCCTTACAGACGAAGCAGTGAGTGAAAAGAAATGACAAACTGCACTTCCAAACTTCCCTCCCACTCACCTCTCCTCCATCTGTTGGAGAGAGAGATTTTATTTGCTGCAGAACTGCTGTCTGGCTAAAAATGTGAGCACTTTTTACAGCATGATCCCACTCTCTCCTCCACACACACCCACTGCCCAAGTGCTTCATTTTGAAATATGACATTGCTTCTCAGCTAACCCCCTGTGTAAGAAGAGGCTTCTAAAGCCCATTTTATTAGGTGATGACTAAAAAGCTGCTGTAGAATCCCACACAGTGTTCACTGCTGATCACCTCCACGCTATCTAATAAGAACAGAAAGAAACAGTGGATATCCGACAATAAAGACTATTTTTCTTCCTCTTTTCCCTGTCACAAACAGTCCAATTCAGTCATATGCCCCATTGTTTCCAAATGTTGAGGTTTAACCCTCAGTCTTATGGCAAATTGGTATTTATCTTTAATACCTAGCTCCTGGAAGGAAGTGGTCACTTCAGATTTTCTGTTTCTTTTAAATAAAGCAGTAACTCAAGTATTCCTGGATAGGGAGGAAAACTAGGTTTGGCTGAACACAGTTGAAAAGACTCAGGAAATAAAGGTATATAAGAAAATATCAAAGTTTGATAAACTCACAATGCAATCCTATGGCTTTAAGCCTACAACTATGCAGCAATTCAAAATTGTGGATCTGGCAGTATGAGGAGTAGGGGGAATTTTGTGGTCATACAAAGTTTGTGGAATACAAAATTGTCTACCATGTGTAACTAGGCAGCATATAAAAACCTGTGTTCGGATAGTATTTTAGTCCAGACCTCAAGGTCTGGATGTGAGATGCTGCTGAAAGAGAAAATGTGAGATAAAATAGACAAAAAAGAGAGACATTGTCTCATTCATCACTGAAGTGAAACCTCTTAACTTCAAAAACCTCCCAACTTCATTCTTACTTTGGATATTGTACCTTTCATAAGGAGAAAGGTTTGTATGATTTGGGAGTTTTTTGAGTTTTCATGGTCAAAGGAACTATTTTCCCCCCAAGTACCTATAATGGTCTATTTATCAATCAAACTAGGCAGACAGATACTTTTATTCAACATTTTCAGGTAATTTTTTTAGTACTCTTTGCAGAACAAGTCACAAAATGGGGATGGCTGTGATGTCCAGGCATTAGGAAGGTAAGTTACTTTCTGGTGGAATTGCCTTGTTAAGATTTAGGGCTTGAACATTTCAATGATTTCAGACTTAGGGGAGGACATACTACATAGTAGACACAAAGAATGCAGAATTTACAGGCCACAAGGACATTTGGAAAAACTCCCAAGATAAGGAAGAAACTAACAAGCCAACTCAAGCAACTGTGCTAAAATCAGCTCTGAGTGGGAAAAGGTAATTCTGGCAGGGGGAGTTCATGACCACTGACTCAAAAAAACCCACCAACTGAAGAGAAAAATTGAGCACGTGGACTAATCAGCATAAGAAGTGAGGGACTTAACCAATAGAAAACAAAATACTAAGAGGACTGTGCAACTTGAAGCAAGTGAACATTAATGCCGTTGTTTGCTAAAATGTATAAATAGTGAAAAGTTTTGACAGCTGTTGTGATGGCTTTGTGGATTTGCCACCCAGCACTGTTTTTTTTGCAGAACTACAAATAAATACCTCAACTCTGCATGTGGAATGACCTCATGCATGCTAGATTAAAGAACCATATTTTGTGAAAACATTTGGAATGGAAGATAAGCATCAGACAAGACATGGAATTTTCTCTTCTTTCTCACCCCAATTTAATTAGAAGAAATATGGGGATGGAGGTCCATACTACAACTCTGAACCTGGAAAGATTATGTCCCTTTTTCCATAATGACACAACTTCTTCAGATTGTGCTCTAGCAATTTCAATCAAAAGGCTTCAGTCAGACAAGCAGATGCATCCTTGTTTCCAATTAGAGGCCCAGGCTAAATTACTAGGTGATTAGAGTTCCTATTAAAAACTCATTACACCTAGAAGAAAATGGTTTTTGTTTGGGGAATGGTGACTAGTCCCAAGTGATGACCCCAGCCTTGGACAAGATTCAGTCAATCCTGACAGCTGCTCAAGAGAGTTATAACTCCTGCCAGACAAAGGGTATTGTCTTACCTAGGTCCTCAAAAGGGAGAAGGAAGTTCAGCATGTTTTTCTTGCCTATTCACAAGCCACAAAAACATCAAAAAGATCCTCCAGCAAAAAACAGGCGGAGTTAGCAATTTATGAACTAGACAACACAAAGTGGGCAAGGTGAGGATAAAGAAGGACATATGTCTTTAGGCAGGTGGTGGAAATAGGAAAAAAATCCCCTCTCCATATCAATATTCACTGATCAGTAAAAACCAGTAACCTAATTTTAATTCACTACAAAAAACATACTCCACACAACAACCAAAGCCTTTTGTTTGCCCCTTCAATCATACTGCTGCATAGAGCTATAAATATCCCAACTCACAGGTCCAGTTCATTGTACTACAAGTTTATTCTTTTATTAAACATCAGACTCCTTCAGCAAAAGTAAAGAATGGTGACTAACTGTGAATGTAACATCAGGAAACTCCTTCCTATTAGCGGTGTTTAATCTTGTCTGAGTAACATTGGCTTGAACAGCAGAGACATTCAGAGCGATATGGTCAAGAAAAGATGAGAGTTACCAAGCATGTTATTTACAGAGACAAGCAGAGCAACTTGAAAACTGGTTTTTGGCACTTATTTATTTCAGCTTGATCTTTCTGTTCTTTATGCAGGGCTCTAGCAAAAAGTTCCTTGTTAACTGCTCAAAGTGCATCTTTTAGGGAAACTTGACCATGTTTTATCTAGCAACTGTGGAAAACATGGCTCTGCATTATTTGTTAAAACTAAGTATTTAAGTGCTTTATATCTCCCCAATAATCATGGTTCAAATATATTCAGTAGCACTGCTAACTTACTCTAGTGAAAGATTATCATACAAGATTGCAAAGCACCAGCTGCCCTAAGATTTCCCAGTTCCAAAACTGATGGAGTTACGTGAGCAATGTTAGTATCTGCGTTTAAGGGACACAAGGGCAGGAGTAGCCTCATCAGTATGGGGATGGCCATCAGTATGGGAATGAGGAAGCATTCCTTACCTTGAAGGTAATGTAAGTTTCTCACTTGAACTCTGACAGCAGCAGACTGACTGGGGGAAGGAAAGGGCTTCAGAAGAAAATGAGTGGGATTAGCAACTGGCCAGTATCAAACCCAAGATACTGGTCTGCACCACACTTAGTTTGACCTTGTACCTCTATTATATGTTCAGAACTGCTATATTTGACAAACACGGTAGCTCAGCATGTCATCTACCCCCTAAGTCCAAACAGGTTTCAGAAAATAGGCAGCTGTTTCTCATCATCTACTTTAGTTCAGTGAAGTACTCCCAAGGGTTATTGCATACCACAGGCATCTTCATAAAACAGTTACTGTTGACTAGCTCCTGAATCACAGTATTCTCTCAGGGAACAGGAGATCCAGGCTTAACTCCACATCCATCTATCACTTAACAGTGAAGAGCCTGGTTGGGGGTGCTGCTGGTAAAACCCATCTCTCCTACTGAAACTGTTTTACTGCTCAATGAATTCAGCAGTGATTTACCAAAGAAAGGGTCCTCAACCCTGCTCTGGAAACTAGGCACCACCAGCACTGGAGGTGCATGTTCCCTTCCAGCTTTGGGTGGATCTTTTTCACATGTAGGACTGCTGTGTTGACACCTGCAACTCAAATGCGTGTATTCTCTTCCTGAATGGGTCCCACTTCCACCCTCTCTCTGGCCCCAAAATATCCTGAATTAGGCATCTTCAGCAGTAGCTGCAGTGAATGTTTTCTAGGCAAATTGGCATCTGATGGCTCAGCATCCTCCTGGGAGGGCTGAGTTTGAAACCTGGCCATCTCAGCAGCTTAGAGAAGCATTCCAGCCACTTAGCTGTTACGTAAGTATTTATCATCACATATTCCTCCAAGCAAACTTTTTCTGTCTGTGTCCTGGTGAAAGTAAAGAACTCTGATCTATTCTTTTGACAGGGAGATGCCTGAAGGTTTCCATGCTCCACAGTTCTGACACTTGTTCACCAGACTTCCCTAGTCAAAGCTCCAGTGATATTGAGGGTCTGTAACTCACCTGTATTCAGCAGCTTCCTTTCTGCACGTCTTCTGACATCTGAAACACCATTTTAGATCACTAGCACCTTTCAGCTCAGTACTCTTTTCCTCTGTAAACCATAATGAGGTACTCAACTTTCTCCACAGAAATTAGGCACCTGAATTACTCTGCTTCAGCATCCTGTCAAGGCCGTCCTGCCTGTGTTCAAGGGCTCTTCTAGTTTTGCAGACCCTGTCCATAACTACTATTAATGTAGTACAAGACCAGCTAATTCTACAATGAATAGTACAGAGAGATGTATAGCACTAAACTCATGTAATGTAGCTTCAGTAAAGACGCACTCACCCCTTCACAAAAGAGAATTGCAAGCATTTACTTCAAGAAGACCTAATGAAAACTACTTTCTGGTATTACTATTATTTATCTGCCTGCAGAATGTTGAAGAGGCAACCTAAATCTGTCAATTGTTTGCCAAAGTTTCAGCACTGGTTTACATAGGACAGTTTAGAAACTAGTTGATCAGAAGACCACTGAAAGTAATTTCTAAATGTCTAGATATGAACATCATTTAAATCACTAGCAACTACACCTTTAAAGCATGAAACTGTGTGTGGCCTAAGCAGAAGATGGGCTGTAGGGAGGTAAGAATCTCCTACCAATCTCTTTCCAACGAAATTGAAACTATTTCCATAGATCAAGCAGCACAGAATGACCATAACAGGCTTCCAAGACACTGCAACACATCCTCTTGCAACAAGCCAGGATCAACACAGCAAAGGGTATGAATACACACTACCTGTGCACATGCATATACCATGTTTAGACAGGCTGAAAACAATTACAGAAGTCCATGTCAGAAAACTGAAATAAAAGTTCTAATTCTCAGAATACTTATTTATAATGGTTATTAACCTGATAATTCAACTGCTTTGGTGTTTAGGTATCTGACTCTTTATGTGTTTCACATTCATGTTGAGTGTGTGTACAGTCAGAAATTTTGGTGTAGGAATGTAGTTATGAAAATTACAAAATAAAGTATACAAATTCTTCCACTCCCCACCACACCAGCTCTTAGAGCATTAGGGAAGACACTCAAAAATTCTGCCATCTACCACACCAAGATAAAAAGTAGGGGTGTTGCCTGGTACTTTGCTAATGCATTTCTGAGTTACAAGCTAACAGACAGACATGCCATAAATCTAATACCAGGGTGTCTCTGGGTCTTGCTTATAAGTGCAGATGTGAAGGTTTTAATGAAAACTGAATTGTAGTATAGTTTGGATTGGAAAGGACCTCCAAGATCACGTAGTTCCAACCCCTCGTCATAGACAGGGACACCTTACAGCAGACCAGGTTGCTCACAGCCCCATCAAACCTGAACCCTGGCACAGGGATGGAGCATCTACATCTTCTCTGGGCAACCTGTTCCAGTGCCTTATCACCCTCACAGCAAAGAATTTCTTCTAATCTCTAATCTAAACCTATTCTCTCTCAGTTAAAAGCATTTCCCACTTGTCTTATCACATGTCCTTGTAAAAATGTCCCTTTCCAGCTCTCTTGTAGCACACCTTTAGGTAGTAGAATATACTCTAAGGGGGCTCCAGAGCCTTCTCTTCTCCATGCTGAACAACATCAACTGTCTCATGCTTGTTTTCACATGGGAGATGCTCCAGCTCTCCCATCATCTTCATGTCACTCCTCTGGACTCCTTCTAGCAGGTCTATAGCCTTCCAGTGTTGATCAACAATAACCATTTCAGTGAATACAGATACAGTGTTGTGTCCCTGTCTATCATTATTTTAGTTGCCACTTTGTAATTGCTGGTTATATTTTTTTAGCTCTTCTTTTTTGTATTTAACTTTCTGAATACTCCAACAAAAAATGTTGAAGCTCAGTAGCAACAGCCATGGTCCCTTTCATGTAAGGATTAGTGCTTCCTAATTGGTTTTCAGCAAATATTGTCACACATAAATCTTTTGATTTATGTACCGTGATAAGAAAATTTCCTTCTTCCTATGTTTTCAGTAAGTACAGAGGTAAAAGGCTTCTCTTTAGGAATGACAGCAAATGTTTAAAAAATGTCAAGTGTTTAAATTATTTGCTGAGTCAGTGTTTGTAACAGTTGATTGTTAGGAAAGTGTTTTGGAATAAAATTGTGGGCAGTATAATGAAAAAAATGTTTTTAAGAGAAATAAAGGAAAAAGATGAAAAGTGCACATAATTTACCACACAGTTCTTTGTATTAATATGAGGTTCAATGAAGCAAGAGATGTTTTTCCTTGGGGAATCTGAAATTTGGAGATGTCATGTTTCGGACCACACACCCCATCTTTCAACTGCAGCAAATAGTTCATTCTTTTTCATTTAGGTGTAATTTTTGTATCACCGGGGAGGGAGATTTTAAGTCACTAGTTTCTGAGCTTTTGAAGCCTTTTCAAAATTCTTTTCAATATGGCTTAGACAGGCAGAAGTGGGTGGATTAGCTCGACAGCCGCATCCACTGCTCAGTTCCAAGTTTTCAGTGCAATATGCATCTCACACATACCAAAGCACCTGTTGTGGGTCTTAAGCCCTTTGAGTCATAGGCATTAGCTGGTGCCAGAACACTGGGGCTTCCACCAGAGGTGAGAAAGATTTAAAAAAAAAAAAAAAGGAAAAAAACAGAACAAAAAAATCCCACAACCCAAGGGTATATCTGGACAACTCATTTTGCTAATGTAATATGTAAATAGGATTAATATTGAGATCATTATTATCTGAAGAGACTGCCATGGAAAAGGAAGATTTATGTTTATTCATGCAGCATAGCGGAAAAAGCCCTTAAAGCAGTGATATTGGTCTGGAGATCCAACTAGATTTCCCATCTCTGCTTGAATATTACTGAAATTTTGACCTCTAATATATCTCTGAAACTGTAAGCTCTGAAATTTGAATTGCCATTATTTTTGTCTAGCAGTCAGTATTTCATATGTTATTGAAATAAGTTCCATCTGGGAGTGATGATTCAAAATCAGAGAAAAACCAGTGGGTTGTATGGAATCACATCAAGAATCACAGGTCCCTGCTCCAAGGAAAGGTACCTGAGATTAAGTTCTTGGTAACTTCTGTTGTTATTTCTTTTTCTTTGTTTCCCCTTTGCTTGGTATTTTGAGATAATGTTTAAGTTGATTTTTTTTTCCCATAAAGAGAAGGAAAAAGCATAGTAATTCAATCTTTAAAATGTGGCCAGCAAGGATTTTGAAACTGTAATTGTCTTTTAAAAGTTTACGTTGTGTTTACTGCCACAAATGTAAATAGTGAAGCTGGAAAACTAATCAGGAAAGTTTCTGCAAAATACCCATCATTACAGAAAACAAAGCCAAATAATTTACATTAATGATCCAGCTTCCTTAATTCTTGACTTCTATATAGTGCAAGTGATTTGCATTACATTTCATCAATGTATGTTTCCAAGCTATTTTCTAAATGCTTGCTTAAGGAATAAGACTTCTTTAAGAAGAAACACCTGGAAAGATACTTTTACAATGCAATAGAAAATTATTACTGCTACCCACATAGCTCCATTCTACAGCAGCATTTCATTTTTACCCATGTAAATATCCCATTTCCACAACACTGAGCTTAATAAAAAGAGAGTAAGTTTTTGACAAAAGGTAATTATTGAAGCAATTGTTATGTATACAAAGAGGAACCCATTTAAAGGCAAAATATTTCAACAACTAAATAGTTCTCTAATTATGTTTAACACACAAATGTTTTAATTGAAAAGGTTACTGAAGGAGACCATGTGTTGCTGTTTAACCCCAGCCAGCAACTAATTACCACAGAGCTGTTCACTCATCCTCCAATCTTCTCTGTGGGATGGGGAGGAGAATCAGAAGGGTAAAATCTGTGTGTTGAGATAAGAACAGTTTACTAACTGAAATTAAGTCAAATGCAGTAAAAATTACAATAATAATAATAAATTTAATGAAAAAGGAAATAAAAAAGAGAGGGTGGAATAAAGCCTGAGAAAAACAGTGATGCACAACACAAGTGCTCACTCCCCCGACTGATGCTCAGCCCCTCCCCAGAAGTGATCAGCCCCTCCTGTCTACTTCCTCCCAGTTTATATGCTGAGAAGATATTTTATGGTATAGAATGTCCTTTTGGCCAGCTGGGGTCAGCTGTCCTGGCTATGCTCCCTCTCAGTTTCTTGCGCACCTGCTCTCTAGCAGAGCATGGGAAACCAAAAAGTCCTTGACCTATGGTAAGCACTGCTCAGCAACAACCAGAACATAAGTGTGTTGCCAACATTATTCTCATCCTAAATTCGAGTACGCAGCACTGTACCACCTACTAAGAAGAAAATTAGCTCTATGCCAGTCAAAACCAGGACACTACAATATGTTGGACACACTGAGATCCCATCAGAATGAATGATACTCTGGACCCAATTTACAAATCTCACTCATGCAATCACATATGGCTTTCAGAAAGCATTAAAAAAATAAGACAAGACCAAGTGATTTAAAAAATTTTGCAAGTTTTATAAAAACATTAAATAAATGTACCAATTAAGCATAAAATTCAATCTTACAAAGCACATAAAATGGTTAACATTCTTTAAAATTAAGATTATCCATTTTTTCAATAGGTACAGGTAGAAGTTTACATCAAAACTTTATCAATCAAAAGACAACCCCTAACTTCCATACCATCTAATCAGAAGAATATACACTGTCAAGAATATTAATGTGTTTAGTGATTTCTTGTCTATAAAAATAGAAAAGAAGGATACTGTAAATATCTCACCTGAAGACTCAAGAAGTTCTAAACATACCAAGACTCTTAAATCAGAGAAATTATCAACCTATTTTTCTGAGGATTCCAGCTCAGAAGAATGATGACGCAAGTTTACAAGGAAGAAGAAAAAAAAAGACTGAGTGGAAAAATACCCCTGAGATATATCAGAACGCTAATATTTTTCTACTTGCTCGTTCCTTTGGCTTTTGTTACTTTTAAGCCATCACATAAGTTCGAAAGGAAATAGGTCCAGTCATAGGTTTTAACAATTACATTATCATAACATTGGTAATTATTTTGACACAATACAAGCAATGAAAAAAAAACCAAAATAAAACACAGCATAAGTTGCTCTTTCTCTTCAGACTCTTCTGATTTCTGATCCCATCCCTCTATTTTTTTTTTTTAATTTCATTCTAAACTTAGATTGTTAAGAGAATAAAATAGCCATCTGGATTAATTTTTCAATTTATAGTTTCCCATGTCTTCCTTTTTTCCTTGAGCATTTTTTATGGACAAGTTCTTCAAAAGCCATAATTTCATCTTCCACTTCGTTTTCCAAGTCTTTGTCACGCACTAAGCCTATATTAAAAAATAAATTAATGCAGAATGGAAAACCCAACACCTTTTTCTCCCAATGGCATGATAAGCTATGTCATTGTTATTTTATATGTCAGCAATATACCTTCATACGTGCATAAGCATGTTTAAGAAGTATTTAGCTTAATATGACAACGTATTTAAGAGCTCTGCAACGAAGCAGAGACTGCTAAGCCATTTGCTGCTCTAGTAAGTAATTTTCACACTGAAAATCTGTTTCTATTGTTATTTCCTTTGACTTTTCTGTTTCACCTCTCTCTCAAGATTCAGTTTTAGCAGACTTCCAAAACAGATTATAAGGTTGCTTTTGAGACTACAAGAGCACTCCCACTCCTATTAGCTGTATCTGCTGGAATAAGAAGAAGCAACACAAGGCTTTATCACAACCATTTTTTCTAAAATTGAGCTACTTTAATGCTTTACATATAGTCCATTTTTTAAGTCTAACCACTTCATTGCTGCCTATTTCTGCACCTGTTGCAATCCCACCACCTAAATAGATGTTTAAACATGAACACTCAGGGAGGCACAATGAAGTCTTAAACTTGCCCTTAAGTGATCTGTGATGCAATAGACTGCATCAATGTACGCTACTTTTTGTATGAAACCAAGAGAAATGGAAATGAAAATAAAAGAAGCAAACACAAGCATCCTTTATCAGGCTGGAATCCACCAAGGACCAGGGAGAAGACTTGCTCCACTCTGGCCACCCTGTAACCAGCTGCTCTGTTTTGAAGAGCCACTGAGGAAAGCCTGGTTATCTCATGTTTTCCAGAGTGCCCCTGTAGGAGTGCCTCTCAAAGGTCAGTGAATATGCACAATGCTGCTGACTGGCAGACTGAAGAGATGCTTAGCGACCACTACTGAACAGTAGTGGGCACAGAAAGCTGTGCAATTTTAAAACATACCTTCTTCTGTTATCCTGTGAGAGTACATTTGCTTCAGCCACTTATGAGCATCATTAATGGTGTCAACCAATTTGTTGGCATGCATGGTCATTACTTCTTCAGCTGAAATGGAGCACAATTAACATTCTGTGAGAACACTTGGCTAAGAAATGGACAGCAGCTAAAAGTCAAGCACAAAATGAAGTTACACAGAAGGATGATGATGCTGCAAACCTAGAAGTCATGGTCACCTTTGAGTGATGAGTCATGATCTTACATGGAGGATAATTCACTAATGTGGATGAAGATGATGTATGTATTACTCTCCACTCTAATCAACATTACTAGCACTATCAGAGCAGAAGTTCTACATCCTTGTGCTGCCCTTTTTAAGTTGCATCTGAATCCTGAAAACATTCTACTTTATTTTTGGGTTATAAAGTTCCTGACTTTCATTATCTCTCTGAAATTATACAAATCAAATACAGACCTAAAATGCTGCAGCCTTTGCTGAACTGCACCATTAAGAACCCGAAAAATGCCTGTTCCAAAGAGAGAGAAAAGTAATCTCAGAGACAAATAATTTCTCTCTATATATTTTCACTGAGGAGAAGAACAAGGTAACATTCATCAAGCCATTGTCATAATGAAATCCACTATTACCTACTCTAAGCCTTATAATTAAACCTACTATATCCATCTTGTTCATCACTGTCATGGTTCACTGAGCATGAAGCCAAGTAAACAATAAGCTAAACTTCATGGACCTCATCCATATGTAAAACTTTCCACTAGGAGTAAAGATAAAGCTTATACATGAAGAACACAACCTAACATTTAGTTACAAATTTAACATATTTCACTGAACAGAGCTGATGAACATATTAAATTCTACAGTTTTTCACTACTGTCAGGCATCAAAGGCAAAATGACAGCTTGACAGGATTGGTGGATTTCTATGACTGAAGTCAGTTAAGATTTGTCACTTTCCCAAAGCAAGTATACTAAATTTTGCTTCTAGGCCATTCATTCACTAATTCAATTTTCCTAGCAAAAATCAGTATAGAATAATGCTTTAAGCATATAAGAGGGGAAAATCTAATAGCAAAATATGTATCTTAAGCACCATAATTTACTAAACTTTTTATACCAGTGTTACCTTTGAGTACCTGACACACCACAGATTTGTGGTTAAGTATTCACTTTTGTTCAGCCCTAGCAAAATTACAAGTTCAAGGGCAGAATAATCAGAGATATCCTTAGTGAAAGACTCCAAGTACTTCTACCAGGCTACCCCTGCATATCCAAATTATTATGGCTAGCAGAAGTAAATAGGAAACAGTAGAAACAATAGAAAAATTACTAAAGATGATCTGTCAGTAAAATTGCAAAGTTGCTGTAAAACTGTGTAAGTTCAGAGAACACAGTACATCTGACCATGTGGTTAAAATTCACTTTACTATCTATAAAAATTCTCTACTATTCACTTTACCTCTACTACGTAATTTATTATGTTGGAAGAGTTTAGAATATATTTTCAATATTTCCAGCTCTCTCAGTTCTTCTTTTCCTCAGCTACCTGAAATACCTGGAAATACCTTTCTCTTGACCACATAAAGGTTTTCAAATGGAGCTTTGCCAGATTTAGCAGTTGGGCCAAAAAATTACCTATTAAATTTTTTAGAGAAAACAGGAAAGGTCCTACCTTTAGCCCAGGCTTTTTTCTCATAGATTTCCTCAACCGCATCTGAAATTTTTTTAATATTCTCTTTGATTTTCCTCTGACGTAAGTTGGAACCTTCTTTATATGCTAAATGGTCTCGGGTGTAATCCCTTTCTGTAATGGCCTCCACTACTTCCAGTCCATCATGTATTTTTGCATCTATTTTTCTTCTGAAAAACTCGGCATAGTGTCTGTAGGCAGCATGGTTATTTGTGTGTTCTTCTATGTTTCTGTGCTCCATATAGGCCTCACTGGCCACAGAAATTGCATTTCCTTCTACATGCAACTTTTCTTCCCCACTGCTCTCTGTTGGTGTCAGAGGTTCAGAAGTGTCTGCCTCCATGCTTTCTGACCGGCTGAAATAGTTCTCAGAGCTTTGGATGAATCTGACTCCACAGAGGTCACACTGGGTTTGATCAATATCTGCTCTTTTGAATATCTCTGATAAAAATTCCTCTTCTTTCATTGCAACAGGATGAACTCTGGAGTGGGCCTTCCTTTTCCACTTCATATATATGGAAATAAAATGGAACACACGATACAGCTGGCGTTGAGCAGATGCTTTCTGCTCTTGCTTCTGTTGCTTGCTGAGAGCAATGACTTCCAGGGGATCCTTTTGGTCCTCCAAGCAATGAACCCCTTCAAATTCCTCTTCCAGGTCATCAGCATATTCTGTTTCATCCAAAGAGGTTATAAACCTGTCAAGGTTTACACGTTCAACTGAATGCCCCGTATGGGTGGATGCCCCTGAGTGTAGGCAGTGTCCCATTTCCAGCGACAGTCCACCAAGTGCTCTTCATCTCGGTCTGTCAGCAGCTCTTGCAGGCCTGCAGCAACTTCTCTTACATGTGTAGCATCACCCACTTGTTCCACGACCCTCAGCAATCTTTCAGGTACTTTAGAGGGAGTGTCTTTTCTCATTGATTCCAGCATCACCTTGATTTCAGGAAAGAGGTGGCATAAGATGGATCTATCTTTGGAACTCTGCACCTGGTCAACATTCAATAACATCACTAAGCATAGCACTACTGTCCGCTCAGCCTCCCCTGAAGTTATGCAGTCAGGATACCTGAATGCATCCAGGAGGACATTGAACCTTCCATGAACACCACACAAGACTTCTCCTAGATAAGAGAGATGAGATCTGAAATAGTATACAGCTACATTTGTGTCCTTTGGTCTATACTCCTGTATAATAGAAAATGTGTCTTTAAGTTCTTTGTAATGATCCTTGCGTCTGAACAAAAACTCCCAGTAATGAAGGAGAGCAATGTAACTTTTCGGAAGGCAGAGAGTAATGTTCTTGGCAAGACGCATCAGGACAGCACAACATAGAATATACTGGAATTCCAGCAACATCACAGTATTTCCTATGCTTGGAATCAGGTACCTTGTGCATTTCTTGACCAGGACATTCATGAAACGGAAAAAAAATCTTTTACAGTTTTCTGGGTTCTTATGAACATAGAATTGCTCAAGTGACTTTTCAAGAAGTCGAATGAAGCACAAGTGTGTTCTTCCAGCATTTTCAGCATTTTTGTCAGGTAGCATCATACCATGTCTGCCCTCTATTCCTTTGGTCTTTTCTCCCTCGCCTTTATTCTTTGGGGAACTTTTTGCCTTTACCAAAGCGAACATTAGCTCTTTGTTATAATTACCCTCTTCTTTAAAAAGAAGTTTCTCAAAATCTTCAGGATATCCTGAAGATAAGATAAGGACCTTCATGGCACTTAGCCACAAGTCAGTTGATTCTCTTCTGGCAGTAATGTTTTCATTATTAAACTTAAATGTGATGTACTTCTTCAACATTGCTCTACAAGGTTTGGAAATAACACTACTGAATTGCAGTATTTCTTTGCATGCCTTTGGGTTCTCAGATAGTATTCTCAAATGAAAATGATTAGGAAAAAACATTCCTAGGAGGGCTTTACATGATGCATATTTGTCAGAAGTCAAAATGTCCTCAAAACTTTTTCACTGATTCAGTAGCTCTTTAGGGAAAGTGCATGTGGCTTCCAACAACAGTCCATTTATTGCCACCAGATGCATTTTACACTGAAATATTTTCTTCGCTTCATGACGCAGCAAGGGCCTGTGGTAACCCTCACAGGTTTCATCTTCGCAGTTCAATACAGCAATGAACTTCATACAAATATGAGGGTACTTCTTGCTCAGTAACTCACGGGCAATAAAGCACAACCTGCTTAACAAGTGCTGCTTCAAAGCTGATTTTACATTCTCTGTGCTTACTGAGAAATCACCTTTTGCCTTCCTCTCTTTTAGACTTGACTTGTCTAACAAAAACTTGATAATGGGTTCAGCTTCATTTTGAGATATCTGGCAACTGTCACCTGTTGGGGCAATCCCAAAATAGGCAAAGCATAACTTCACCATATCCTTCTCTGCATTGGTGGCTGCTTTCTTCAAACCACTGACAAGACTCAGAAGAGCCCTTAAGCCACGTGTTGCCATGAACAGGATGTTCTGGCTAGGAGTGCTGCAGTGACATAATGCAAAGAGAGCTTCAACTGCACCAGCAGAATGATTCAGAGATAGGAATTGACAATACGCGTTGCTCAGCTTCATGAAATCGCCTTTCAGAGCTCCCTGCAAAAGCACAGCCTCAGCAATGCCAGACTTCTGCCCAGTTTGTTCACAAAGTTCAAGGGCTTCTCTCAGGATGCTCTCCACATTCCCCAGATGTAATTCTGAACTGCGACTCAACCTGGCACGTGCTTCAGCAAGCAAACATGATGCGCGAAACTCTTTTACAGCTGTGAGGTTGGCTGCTTCCAGAGCAAACCCATGTTGTTTCATTAACTTTGCAGCCTCCTCCGGTCGATCTTTCCTTTTCAGTAAGTCTGCTGTTTGGTGCAAACATCCACAAGACTTCAGAAACTCAAGCTGATCCTCTATATCAAGTTTTGAGAGGACTTGCATAATTTCCTCAGTCCTGTTCATGCTCAGGTACTTTGCAGCTTCTTCCAGATACAACTGATTTGCTGTACAGGAGAGTTTGGAAGCCGTTTGTCCTTTTGCATTCAACATATCTTCATATCTGAAATAACAGATACATCAATTTATGCCACAGATGACAAATCTAGACAAAAAAAAGCACAGCAAAAAAAAAAAAAAAACAAAAAACATTAAACAAATAGTTTCCCCTAGAAGCCCTTCCTTCAAAAAGGCCAACTGTTTCATATGCCTGTCAGGCAAAAGAGGATCACATCATCTTAAAAGATCTACAGAAAGAAATTAATTACAACATGAGGCTATCAGAATCAAAATTATTAAAACTTTTGGTACAAACAAGATCACAAGGTTTACAGCATTAGTGAAGCATTCTCCACACTGTCAAATCAATGTACAAATAATTTTAACACATTTTATCAGCATTATTCTTCTATTTATAAAAAAAATATGAATTTCAGTGAATTCTCCACAGGTCAATAAATACAATATTCTGTAAAATTTACATAAACTTGTTCAGTTTACAGAGAATTATTTCAAGCCTACTCTATGTATCTGTATATACTTTGTAGCCTATTGAGTGTCTGAGCAAAACACCTGGTTGCATCTTTCATAACATGCACTTCAGAATATTCAGTAAATAATTAACGGCTGATATAAATCCATTGAGGTATCCCCTAAGCCAGTTTCGTGAAATATTCTCTCCTGCATGCTGAGAATGAGTAACATTTTCTGTTGGATGAGTAAATTTTCATTAGCTTTTCATTATCATCTTTCTCATGAGAAATGTGGCAGTGCAGATTTTTTTGTGTCTTATGTTGATAAATTTCCATTAATGTTTTGGGAGGGGTGATTTAAAAACTTGCTTGTTGGTAAAGTGACTTTAATTCTTGAACTTTCTGATAAAACAATCTCTACATATTAAAGAAGCTTTAATCACTTAAAAAAAGTAGTTATCATTACTAAAGGTCATCATAAAGGATTTATGTAAAATAAAGGCAGTAGACAAAACCTTTCTGAAAATTTTTCAGTGAACCAGCTGCATTATGTGGAATTTGGAAATGCAAAAGAGAATTATATTCCAATACCATCTTCTAAGACATACCTTTCAACTGCCTTTGCTGCTTCTTCATAGAGTTCTTCCTGACAATACATTTTAATAGCTAGATCAAACTCCTCAATTAGTTCATAACATTCAGATACTTCTTTGTAGCAGTGGCTTTTCTGATAGTAAACTGCAGCATCTTTCATCTGCAATGCAGAAGTCAATAATGAAACTGAAGTGCTGTAAACAGTCAAAATTACATGAATGGAATAAATCTTGTAATTCCATCAGGTGTCTCATAAAGAAGTACACTTTAATAGAAAGTAATTAAAGTATCTGAATAAAATCAAATACATATTAAAGTAACCATCACTAAAACGGAAGAGATTGTTTTAAAAACTTCAAAATATCTGTGTCTAAAAAACCAGAGTATAAAATGAAAGGTATTATACAGGATTTTCAAAATAATTTTATCCACTCAGCTCTGCCACTTGTTAGAAAACACTACACAAGCTTCTGCTGATTTACAGATTTCTCAGAAGGAATAGTACTAAATTAAAACAGTTATGGATGCAGAATGAGAACCCTAATGTTGTATCTTAAAATTCAAATATTTGGGAACAATCACTTTACATTCTTTTAGTGGAAATTCACTGAAAATAAAAATATTGCATATTGTTAGCACACTACTTTAACCCTTCCAAGTTTTAAGGTTCCATTTTAATGGCTGTTATCAACGAAGTTTCTGTATCATCAGAACACCAAATGAAGCAGCAACTTAAGTTTCATTACATCAGTCATTCATTAATTTTTGACTGCAAATGACTGATAATGACATTTGAGGAAAGCCAAAGAAATAAAGCCAGCCTGCAAAATTGCATCATTCTCCACTTCATTCCTCTTCCGACAATTCTCTGACAAATGATTCGTTTTGAATAGCCCAGCTTAAAGAGCTTGTTTAGTTTAGCTATTACCATGACACAAAAAGATACTACTACTTTCTGAGTAATATCAGAGGAAAAAAAGTTGTAGGAAAAGGAAAGTGATAAAGTGAGGATTTAATACCTTTCCTATTTTTTTACACAATTCTGCAGAAAGACGGAACTCCTTTGATTGAATCAGACATTTTAGTGATAGTTTTGATTCTCCACATTCCAAGTAAGTTTTAGCCAATGTCATATATTCCATCTGTTTTTCCCTGTAGAAAGGAAACAAAATTACCACTAACATCCAAATCAAGTTTAGGATCATGTGAGCTGTCACTGAATCCAACCAACACTGACATTACACATTATTCTCTATACATTACCTGATGAGTTATGATTTTACAATTAATTACATTTTGGGCTGACACTGCTCTGTCCATAATGATATGATATGACAGCTCTGGCAGTCAAAAGACTCATTTGACTTTTTTTTTAACTAACGTACAATACTGTGATTTTGCACTGTTTCTCTTTTCTTAGCTTGTTCTCTCCTTTCTGCTGTTTAGCACCAGTGTCATTAGAGACACAAGCAAATGTTTTCTCAGCCTTTGTTTTGTATGATCAAACAATCTCAGCCTTTCTGGTATCACTGCAGCATGATCTAGATTGAATTCACGATTCTCAAGCTTGGAGAATAAGAACTGTACAGAGCATTTCATACAGAATACACAAAAATTTTACTTAAGCTTTTTACACCAGCATTAATACCTCTATTAAAAAAATTCAACTTTGGCAGCTTCATTACTTCATATGTTCTGTCAATTTAACATATCCTAATACACCAAGTTGCTTGTCCTCTAATTTTATGCAGCTGACAAGCACAGTGAACTGAAAAAAAGTTTTATCAGCCCCATCAATTTCTCTATAATAATGGAATTTTACCAGCAACCTTATACTTCTAACTGGGGCCACTAATGTAAAGAAGGTAATTTAAAAAAGATTAAATCTAACAACTCCAGTAATTACATTTATTCAGATCTTACCTCTTCTCTCTTATGTGACAGGTCCCTCTGATCTAGTCATTCCTTTCCCATTCTGCTATCATTGCTAGCTTCTGGTCTCCTCAGCATGAACAGAAACTGATTCACGTAATTCTAGAACCTTCTCCATTGAGTTTTTTCCTGTCTTATTTGAGATGAGTCTCAAAGAGTTTCCAAGCCTCTTCAGGAAACTGCAAACTCTCTTCCCTGTCAAACTCTTGAGCTATTTAACTCAGCTGAAATCATGAACTAAATAGTTCATCTCAAAATCTGTTCCTTTAAAACTGTCCTTTGCTTCAGATCTGTTTCTGCTTATTTAGTTTAAAATGACTGTAACAATAATTTTACCCTAAAGCTCACTTTTTGCTAGCAGCTTTTCTTCCCCAATGCACAACACCACTCTTTCTCCTTTGTTGAGCGAACATATACTGGGATTAACTGAAGTTGAGCACTGCTGATGGCATATGTTCTCCAATCTATATCTAAGGATGTAAAGCCTCTTCATGTAACGCAAATCATGTTGCTTTTCTCTCACACAACCAGCAAGCTCTTGCAAGGGCCAATTCTGTTTAGACAACCCTTCCACTACTCCCCAGAGGGAGTAGTGCCCCGGATGCTATAGTGCTAGACCTTCCAGTTTCTTAAATCTCTTTTGCCAACAACAAACACATAAATACACCCATTCTGCACTGTTCTCAGATGTCTATGGTCTGGTCCCACAGCTGTGGTGTGACTCTCACCCTCCATACCCCCAAGGGGTCTGGCACCACAGAGTGACACTCGCTCAGCTGCACTGACACCTACCTTAGGCTGGTTTTCTTTGTGTGCACTTTGAGAACAGCATCGTGTGTCAGGGCCAGTTTTGACTTCTCAGTTGCTCCTCCCTTTTGGTAACATTTGGCAGCCACCTGGGGTGAAATCATACACAGCATTCACAGATGCATATCCAGCCCCTTGTTTATCACATAAAAGCAATACTTAATTTTACAGTCACTGGAATGGAAAGCAGAAAGACTGGCAGGGTGCCTGGAAAAAGGAAAAGCTGAAACATTGTGGTATATTTTTAGGACAAAAAGAAAAGCTTGAAAGTCAGTCCACGTGCAACTACCAAAATTAGAATACTAATTACAATATTGTACATGGAAGTAGTGAAAGCAGAATTCCTGGTAAGCTGATAGAACAAATAGCATAGGCAATTTGAAAGATAGCCTAAACCATTAACTGGCAAGTGGCCAGGCATCTACAACATATTACTAAAAGTGAGGAAGACCAATGTGTGCAAAGTGAAATTGAAAAGCAATGAACATTTGCTCAGTGCTTTTATCATACCAGCCTCTTTCTGTGAAAACTAAACAGAAACATCAAGAGTTACCATGCTCCTAGCAAGGTTTGCTTCATTATCACCCTGCTTGTTCTGCAACACCATGATTTCTTTATTCTATCCATTAATTTAGTGTTGCTTCTGTTTGGAAATTGCACACTGCAAGCCAATCTTAGAACTGCCTAAGTCGCCAGATAATACCATCTTAAGGTAGCACTGATTAGCAAAGATCAGTGTTATAAAAGAACCAGATTTGCAGATAATACAGATAATACATTTCAGATTTCAATATTTTTTTAGCTGTGTGGGTTTTTTATCTAAACTCTTTTCTATCCATTTAGAAAATTGCCTTTTATTTTCAAGGAGAGATAAAGACTATCTGTATAGTGGCAGCTGATTATTTTGGTTTTTAACCTTGTTATAAATATTTATTTTCCCTTCAAAGAATTGTATGTTGTTACCTGCAAAACACAGAAGCTTTCCCTCTGCCATGATCAAAAAAGTATCTAAAGTTTTATTTCATAGAATCACAGAACATCTCAAATTGAAAGGGATAATAGAGGCCAACTTACTGCTCCCTGCAGGACTACCTAAAACAAACCCACACAACTAAGAATGTCATCCAGATACTTCTTGAACTCTGAACTCACAGCTTAATGCCATGACCACTTTCCTGGGGTGCCTGTGGCAGACCACTTTCTCAGTGAAGAGCCTTTTTCTATGTCCAGTCTGATCTTCTTCTGATTCAACTTCATTCCTTTTCCTCATGTCCTATCACTGATAATCAGAGAGAGATCAGGACTTCCCCTTGAGGAAGTTGTCGACTGTGATGTTAGCCCTCAGCCATCTCTTCTCCAAGCTGAACAAGACAAGCAACTTCAGCTGCTCTTCTTAAAATATGCCCTCTAGAGCTGCCCGTGGCAATGGCAGGAGGTTGGGACTGGATGGTTCTTGAGGTCTCTTCAAAATCAAACCATTATTTTCCCAAACTTTTCATCATCTTGGTCACCTTCCTCTGGACGTCCTCTAATAGTCTGATGCCCTTCTTATATTGTGGTGCCCAAAACTGCATGAAGTACTCCAGGTGAGCCTGCACCAGCACAGAGCAGAGCAGAACAATCATCTCCTTTGATTGGCTCACAATGCTGTATTTGATGCACCCAGGACACCGTTTGCCTTTTTGATTGTGCTGGCTCATATTCAACTTGTCACCAACCCAAACTCCCAGAATTCTTTCCATGGGGCTGCTCTCCAGCCTCTCATTCCCTAATTTGAATGTATAACCAGGAGTACTCCATCCTAGGTGCAGAATCTGGCACTTGTTAAATTTCATATGGCTGGTGATAGCCCACTAGGTTGTCAAGGTGTCTCTGCAGGGCCTCTCTACCCTCAAAGGAATCAACAACTCCTCCCAATTCTCAGGGTCCCAGTTGGGACT
>VXBI01014247.1:0-52669 GCA_013397375.1 Toxostoma redivivum
CTTAATACTGAAATATCATAATTTCAAGTAACATGAATGCAAAAGTTAGTAAATATGTGCTTTTACATATATATATATATAGTTATTGCTTAATATAGCATTTATGAATTATTTCTTCCCAGTAACTTCTTAGACCTCAATTAGAGGTAGTAAATGGAGATTAAAAATAATGCTAGTAGGTTGATGGGTGTGTGTCCCTCTTTGTTTGATGAGACAAATTAAGTTTTCAGTGTGCTCTACATGGGTGCAAGCCATTACGCATCAGAGAATTCTGTCCAATTCTGATCAAAATCTGGAAAGAACTTATATTAAAAATTTTGAATTATGACTTCAGAGATCACTTCCCTCTACCTTCCCCCCTCCTAGTTGTTAGTCTTCTAGCTATTGGTGCAGGCTTTGTTTATTAACTCATCATTTGAAGTGGATTCCTTATTCAAAACCACACTAGGAAAAAGCATATGTTTTGTAACAAAATTACCATTTTGAAACATCAATTCCATCAACTTTTAATGTGAAAAAGTGAGTCCATTTTCTGTTTTATTCACATAAAAGCCAAATTCTGTGTTGAAAAAAAACCAATATATGCAGTTTCTCTTAATTCTAAGCAGAATTTCAAGGATAACCGAAGAAATGATGAATAAACAGAATGGAAAAATCAGTATGAGTATAGTGAAGAATAAGTTTTTTACAAAGTGTGGTTTGACATATACAATTAAGTAATCAAGACAAAAAATTCCTGAACTAAACATGCTTACAGTATAAAAAATAAGGCTGAGGCTAGTTTAAGTAAATTAGAATTAGTGCAGCATGAGTAATACTAAGTCAGTTACGGGTGATCTGTTCTTGCTGTGTCAAGCCAGATGACCTATGTTGTTTTGAACCACATGTGTTATCAGAAAGTTAGGCTTCAGCACACACCATGTTTTCACATGTCAACATGTTTTCACATGTCTTCACCTTTCCTATAAGCAAAAGATTCATTTTATAAAGTGAATTGATTTAGCCTTAATAAAAGAGACAGGATGTTTTCATGATCTTAAAGTTGTCACTTTTTTTTATAAAGATATACAAAATTCTTTTCAGTACCCCAGTCAGTATGTCAGTCCCTTGTCAGCTATAAAATTCTTTCTTAGATAGATAAATATTCCCAGGTCCATGATGAGGATATTAATGGAAAAAGTACTTTCCACTGCCGTGAACAAACAGATCTGGGTGATGACGCGTACCTTGGGAATTCACTAGCTCTTGTTTCTTTAAGTATCCACAAGGTTTGTGGGTTTTTTCCTAGTTTTTTCTCATCCCACCCTGAATACCATGGCCTGTTTTTTGCCTTGTTGCTCTCCTTGTTAAGGAGAAATTAGTTGTGTAAGAGCTACAGAAACCTTTACAATTAAAAATCTAATTATTTCCTGAGTTCTACCTCGGTTTGCATTCAGCTGGCATTCTCTCCTACTGGTTCATTAGGTAGCATGTCAGCTATGACACTGATGAAATGTTCTGATTATTCTTATGCTCTAGAATACCAACCAACTATCACTGAAAATGCAGAAACAAAAAAAAGCTATTGGAGAAAAAAAATCAAACAATATATATTTGACAGATAAAATCTTGGAAACTGCTTTAATTCCTCTGGGTAGAATCCCTAATATTTTTATATATGCTGCAGTATATTTCTGCATGAAACCTTTTAATTCAGTTGTATCACAGGAAAGGACACTAAAAGAGCAGAATTAAATGTACTAGAAATGTACAGTCAGATATTCAGGGGGTATAGATGATATAGCTCCACTCATTTCTTGCACTGTGTTGTCTCTCAAAATGGTGAGGAAGAGCACAAGAAATGAAAGGTTACTAAACTAAAACATTTGAATTGAGAGTCAGTTAAATGTCAGCTTCAACAACCAATCTCTCAAAGCAGGAGTGCTGCTTCTCTCTGATCTTAAGAAGGAGGCTGTGTGAAAATTTACCTTTCTGAAATGCAAAGTGACACTGTGGTAGCAAAATCAGAAAATCAACATATTTAGAACACAGCAGCAGCTTGTGCTTTTGGACATATGCCACAATATCCCCTAACCACTAGATTCAGGTGTTTTCACATCCCACATCATGTCTTTGCCTTTTTGTACATACTCTCAGTTGAGTGTGCTTGAGCTAATGGTCACTGTAGCTCAGATGAAAATGTCATTCTATTGAAGTCTAAACACATGTCACCTTGTTGGTGAAAAAGGGAAAATTTCTGTCCTAAATACCCCTCCTCTTTATGTCTATTATTGATAAACTATATATTTTTAAAGTTCTTTGTTGTTTTTGTTGCCTGTTTTTTGGTTTGGTTGGTTGGTGTTTCTTTTGGGATAGAGTTTTTTCTCAAAAAAGAGACTCCATCTTTTTGAGAATGCAATGAAAATGTGTCTGATGAAATACAAACCTAGTCCTATTGTAAACACCATGCAGCTGATGCTCATTTGTGTCCCTTGATGGTATTGCTCTTCAGCAATTCAAAAGGTATTTAAAGTCTGATAGAAAACTGTGACCTCTTTTCTGCTCTCTGCTGTTCTGTACACTAATATGTTATGCTTTCCTTGATTGTCAGACAGGTTTCAGGACATCAACCATTTTTGTGTCCTTTTCTAACAGCTGAATGTCATTAGCAAGAAAAAGTAAATAAATCTGAGATACTATTTCATGAGTGTTGCACATGGCTGTTTATAAGGCAATTCAAATAGCTCTGGTGAATGGATATCACACTCAGACACTTTGAAAGAGGTTATAAACAAAAAGATATATAAAAAAAGGAGACACTTTGGACTCTTTGGTAGATCTCTCTGTATGAGCTCTCCACACTCATATATCTAATTCCCAAATATTTTTTTAAGGACTATAAAGTGTATAAATATTTTATTACAAAATACATATTTGATGAATCTGTCAGTTGAATTCATATCATATAAAAAATGTAAGTATGAATTTAATGGTAAGGGAGCTTGAGCTATTTCCACTTCCCTCACTAGCTATTTCTCCTCAACCCCTTTTGGCAGCTGTTTACATTAGGGGAGATTTAATCTGGTCAGGGAATGTATTCACAGAATCAGCTCAGTTGATTCACATTCAACAGCCCTGTGCTTGTTTGAGGAAAATTACACTTCCACTCCATTCCAGGAGAGAAATTATCTTCCCACCTGGAAGTTTGAAGGAAAAGACTGTTTAGATAAAACTTGTATAAAGTGATAGTAACTAAGGTTGATTTTGATTCATTGTCAAAAGGGAGATGTAGTAAATGGGGCTCCATGGGAGTCTGCCATGAACTGCAGACAGACATATAAATATATGCTCCAATAAAGTACATCTCTCAATGCAAATATAGCATTTACTCTCCTTAGCAATAGTCCACAGAATATATAGTCCATTTATTGGTTTTGCAGTGGTTTGATTCTATCAAACCATTAAGGTTCAATACCAGAACCAGTAGAAAGAGTTTAGAATTCAAAATAATTTGAGAAATCGATCTAATTTATGCAGAAGATAATAAAAACAGGAGCAAATTTCTAAATTAAGCTCAGATAATCTGCAACACAAATAGGAATGCAGTGCAGGAAACCTGCAGTTTATAATGAATAACAAGCAGAACATGACTCAGACCTGTCATGTTGTTTAAAAAACTGTAAAAGCTAAAGATTTTTGGTATTTCTGCTTTTTCCTGAAAACTGCAGTTCAAGGAAGGTGCTAGCCAACTGGCTCCAGAGAACACCTATGGAATAACAGAATAGCTGAAGAAGAGTTGAAGAAGTCTGAGTTGTCTCCAAAGACTAAATAGTAGCTTCAGAGATGAATGGTATATAAAGTGCTTCATGACCACTGGGGTTAGGACAGGAAAAAAACAGAGTAAAATTACAGAAAGAAAGATTTCTATGGGGTAGCCACCATTCATGTTGTAAAGGGTTTTACACTAAAATACTTGGTTGAAGCAAGTATTTGAATATGGTTCACCAAAGTTTTTGTAAACTACTTAGCCAGAGTTGCAACAGACCTCATTAATCCTCCATTGGAGTTTCTTCAGTCTCTCTTATTTTCCTATATTCTACAACATTATTTCTTTTATTCTTCATGACATGTAAGAAAGGTTTGGTTGCAAAAACACCCTAAGAACACCCAGGAGGATTATTTAGTGTATTATAAGGTACAGAAAAAGACCTTGAATTGTTTATCATTGAATGGAAACCTTTTTTATGAGTTTGTTTTAAAGTGTATAAAAATTATATAGTATAAATTGCCTTTTGAGATAATAAAACAATATTTGGCAGGATTTGACATAAAAAAATCATGATTCAAGAATTTTCCTGTTCTGCAGAGAAGATCGTAAAATGTACTTTTCACTCAATACATAAATTAAAATTCACTCTTTTTATCTGCCCAGCATAGAACCCAGCCCTTTGTTGTACATAAAAAGAAAGAAAATTACTTGAAAATCAATGATGTCTTTTCTGTGGGATGATTCTCAACTGAATTAATAACAAGCACAAAACCTGAAAACCTTGTTTTTTGAATCTGAGGAAAAAGATATACAAAATCCTGAGAGAAACACGTCTCTTTTCATGTTCTTGTTCTTTGACCCATATCCATTTTAATCAAATTTTTGCATACAGGTAAGAACTGAGATTTTATGCTAAGCTATTGATCCGTGAAAATAAGTTTGCTGGTAAAATCAAACAGCCTCGAAAATACATAGAATCAAAGAATCACTGAAACATAGAATGGTTTAATTTGGAAGTGATTTCAAAGATCATCTGGTTCCAGCCACCCTGCTGTTCGCTAGATCTCGTTGCTCATGGCCCGATCCAAACTGGCCTTGAACCCTTCCAGAGCTGGGGAATTCACAGCTTCTCTGGACAAGCTGTGCCGGCTCCATCACTCTTGAGTAAGGAATTTCCCACTAACATTTAATGGAAACCTGTCTTCTCTGCCTCTTGTCCTGCCACTATCTGCCTTTCCTTTTACAAGCCCCCTTCAGGTGCTAGAAAGATGCAGTGAAGTCTCCCTGGAGCCGCCTTCTCTCCAAGCTCAATAGCTCCAGTTCTCTCAGCCTGTTTTGACAGAAGGGATGCTCTGTGCCTCAGGTCACCTTCTTGGCCATCCCCTGGCCTTTCTGTAACAGGTCCACATCTTTCTTGTGTTAATTAATTTAATTGAGTTAATGGATTTTAAATATTTAGAGAATAAGAGGGATTTCAAATAAGATATCTCATTTTATATTATGAAGAAGTTTCTCTTCTGTAAAACACTACAAAATCTGAAGCTGTCTCCCTGAGTTGCTGCTCATTATTGCTGAAACTGTGGAGCTGTGGGTAACTGTAATATTTACCTCTTGGTGAAAGAAGCCAAACTAAAGGCAACTGTAAGTATCTGCCAGATCCTTAGCTCTTGTGACAGATATTGTCTCTGTAAGAGAGGATAAATCTGACAAACAATACAGTATTTTATATCCTGGACATATATATTTTTATAGAATGTGATACATTTGTGACCTTGAACCACTAAATATCTTTGGGCATGAAGGATTTGGAACAGAGATTAAGAAAAGATGATTCATCCAGAAGGAAAAGAGTAATAGAAGCATGGTAAACGTGAAATAAGAGTAAGTAACAACCAGGCTAGATTGGATACTGTGTGATTGCCTAAGCATAGCATGCCTATGAAATGTAATCAGATCATAAGAATTTTGCTTCTTTTTATACGGATTAGAGTAGCTGTTTGACAAAGCTTCATCCAAAGGCCAGCAACATCATGGGGGAGCTCATCCTCCAGCTTGAGCAAGGTTTGCTACGTGAGGCTCAACATCAACTTGTACAGTGAAAGAGACTTAAAGAACTGCCACACTTTCCCTGTCTGGTGATGCAGAGCCACACTTCAGCTCTGACTACACTGTACATTTCCATTCAGGAAGCAGGGAACTATTTGGCCCCTGCTGAAAGTAGGTGTGCTTTATGAATGAATTATGCTTCCTTTCTCTGTACAAAGCCATTTACTTCAAGTTTCATTAACATTATATAGATCCATATACATTTAATTATTTTATAGAACAGGATATGTAGAGCCCACCGGGACATTACAATGGATAAGCAAGCTTCAAAGGTATTTAAAACTAAGGGCAAGAAGTTTTTCTTTATAGGCAGGGAAGAAAAAAAAAGAAAACAAAAATTGATATTCTTTTGTTTTCTTCTGCTGTATTCAGTGTAATTTTATATATTTTTGTTTATACACTATCTTTGTGTGCTAGATGTATTATTTATGAGTAATTTATTATTTATATATTTAGATATATTCAATCTTTAGCATGAAGAAAACATTCACAGCTTTATTAGAAATAAGATATTTCATTAATTCCAGTGAAGTTATTAACAATTCAATTAAACAAAAAATGAGATTCAAGATTTTTTCTATAGGAAGATTTGCATACAGTGCAAAAGTATTTCAGTATTATACAATGAGTTTGCTGATAAGTACAACTAAATGATGTAAATACTATTAGGCCATGAAGAAGTGCAGTTGTAAATAACACCTGTTCCTTCCAAGCTTTGGTCTGAAGAGACATGCCCTGAGAAATTACTTCAGTGAAAAAAGAAAAAAGTTAAGAGATTGGCACTGATATATGGTGTCCATCATTCATAGATGAACTTTTGAGTCAGATTGCTGCTCACAGTGAACTCAAATCAATAGAAGCGACAGGCTGATGGGTATGAAACCTCTTAGGCCATTCTTGAGGTACAATTTGGCAATCTTTTCATCAAAATTATGGCCAGAACAAAACCTAGAGCTAAATTACCCCAGGACTATGCAAACTGATTTTTTAGATACTCAAAGCTTTACATACAAGAATATGATTAAATAATTTCTTCATTTTTTAAAGGGAAGTGTTGGAAGGTGAAATAATAATAATAATAATAAGTAATAAAAAGTAATCTTTAAGCTATTCAAACCAAGTATGTAGGAGAGATTAATTGCTTTTACCATACTCTATTATAGTGAAGCTTAGGAGTATTTCTACTTTGTATGTTTGTATGTATGTATGGAAAATTGTCTTGAAAGTGTTCTGGCTTAGATGTAAAATCTACCCATGACCCTTTTACTTGCTGTGACAATGAAAAAGCAGGTCATTGCCATGTGCTCATTCCAAACCTTTGTCTACTCTGTGTGCATATTCAAATTGAATTCAAAAAGAAGAGAGGAAAACCTATTAATCCTGTTCTTGATCTCATACCAGTTTTGAGTACACCAACATGGATTTTAGAGTAATTTCTGAAAAAGTACTCACATAAAAGATAAATCAAGCATCAATGTGAAAACAGAAATACAGAATATAACGAAGCTATGTTTTTTTTACTTGTTAGAAAACAAATTTATATGTAAAATAAATTTACCTCACCATAAAATCACTGTTAAATGTACATAAATATTGTTAAATAATTATAAGTATACGTTTAGATGTTAATCTACTCATGGCTATGACCTTCATTTTTAGAATATTTTATCAAACATTTTTTGATTAGAGTTATGAAGCTTGAGGTAAGATGTTTTTATTTTGTTTGAAATGTACTACTGTCCCTAGTTGTTTTGTGCTTGATGAACAGGTATAACAGGCTTTCCTGAAACATCTTATTTTACCACTTATTTTTGTTTTGCTTTTTCAATTGACCAAATTCCAAATTAGGGATATTGAGTAAATTTTTAAACAAATATTCTGAGAACGAGTCAGAAAAACAGTACAACAAATTATAAGTAAGTTGGCTTATCCAACTCCACATGGGGTCAGTTGAATATTTTGTGGTGTGCACTGTAGTAACAACTTGAGTGCACAATTACTACAATATTATTTAAATTGTTTTTGAAAACAGGACTGTGATTTGTACAGTTAAAAGGAATTTGGTACAAGTAACCTTCTTCTAAAATTGATTTAGAAGAATGACAGTGCTAAATGTGGCCTTTAGTCCATGAATCTCCATATAGTTTGAGTTGTTGAAGTTTGGATGACTTTTTGAAGGACAGACTTCCCATAATTGATTCATGGTTAATGTTGAATATGGTTTTATACATTTGCATAATCTTACATGCAGTTAGGGTTTCAAAAAGAGCAAAATAATTAAAAAAATTAAAAGCTAATCCCTCCACCTCCCTTTGCAATTACCCACCCCAAATATCTGCTTGAAGATGATGGTAATGAAGGATAGGGACTTTGTGGTTTGATGCAGGCTCCCCATGGTATTCCTTTGAACTGCTGAGATGTAGACACTTTTTCTTGTTTATTCCAGTTTTCTCAAACCTTGCCACTCAGTGTAACCGTATGTTCAAAGCAAAACATAAAATGATGTAATTTAAAAGGACTCATTAATTTTCTTTGTACTCAAAAGCAGCTCCATTAAAAAATGTAATACGCAAATCCTGAACTTGAATGCGTTCCAGTTTTACTGCTGTTTACTTCAAAGGGTCCTCCAAAGAGTGTGCTGGAGAATTGAATTCTTGTGTTGAAAAATTAATCCATTACTGACACTGACCCATTTTTTTATTCTCTCTGGTTTATGAATTTTTAAGGTTTTTATATTTGTAAGACAAGTCCATGCTTAAGTGACTTTTAGGACACTAGCCCTTGAAAGATTAAAAAGCAAATTATGCTATGCTTTTTGAAACCAGAAAGATAGTCTAGGAACTGCAATTGTGTCTTGACTGTGTCGGTTGAGGCCAAGATTGCTAAATAGATTATGTTATATATGCAAATTTTTTGCAATTTTTGAGACAATGTTGCTCAAAAGATTGACATTAACTGAGAGATTAAGACTGGTATTTTTGCCTATACAAATAATTTATCGATTATTTTAGCTGTTATTTGGAAAAAGCAATAGCTTGCTCTGTGTTCCACAAAGGTGGAAAATCTCTGTAGGCTACAAATAATACTGCAAGTGTTACTGCTCTCTGCAATACTCAGTTCGTCTGACTGATCCAAGATGGTTGCACCATGTTCTGATCCTTCTGGGAAGGGAAGACAAAACCAGCTACAAGATTGGTAGATAGGTTGCAGCACAGCCAATTCTACAACCAGAAGTTCTGTATCCAGAGAAAACTTCAATATCAGTGTTCAAATAGACAGTATTTTCTAAATAAGCAAATAACTTAAAATCCCACCCCAGCTGTTTTGATGTGGTTGATATTCTACTGGGAAACATAAATGTAAAGTAGGTACTGTTAGAAATTTAGCTTCATGTATGGCAGCCTGTGGAGCATGCCAAGATGCCCGAAATCAGTGTCTTCCCTTAGCCAATCCTGAAACTTTTTAAATCTTCACAGACAAGCACACCAGAAGTTACAGGAAGTCAATATCAGTACACATCTCCTTCTGCTTATTTGAAAGAACATCTAAATATTTAAATGCTTGGGCCATTAAATGATGTAATTTTCATGTATTGCATTGCCCTATAATTATTATATAACTAGATTTAAATAGAGTGAGTGTGGTTTATAATATCTGATTATAATAATATTCTGCTATTTAGTGCATATAATTATTGCTGCTGAGGGCAAACTATAATTATTCTGTTTCTTGTAATAATTTCTAAGATGGAATTTTGAAAGTCTCTTGCAAAGATTCATCAAATTAATTTTTCCAAGAAGTTGTTTTGATTTTTCTAAAGCTGATCTGATTATTTTGACTGTTCCAAATAATTTCTGGAGATTTCTCTTGCGCAGCAATCTCTACTAGAACCAAAGGGAGGAAATGCAGTGTTCCAAGAAGAGTGAACAATAATAAAATGTGGTGTGTTACATCTGCTGGGATGTAACAGATGATACAGTATACAAGAAATATACTTCCCAACCTATGATCTAAGAACTGGAAGAATAGAGTTTTATATTTCACTTGAAATATCTGTTTTCACAAAGAAATTATCTTTGTGGATGTGTTCAATATCTAATAACATGCATTTTTTAGTAAATATATGCATTTGGCTCAGTGGTGCCATAGCATAAAATGAGGCATGGGAGGCTGCTACACAAATAGACATATAATATCCAAATATTTTCCTAGTTTCCACAGACTTTTCACAGTGTGGTATTTTCTTATTATGATGTTGAGAGAATTTAAAGAATAATATACAAACTGTAGTGAAGCCTTACAATGAAGGAAAATGCACATATTGGTTATCCAATTAAGCTTTCAAATAACAGGAGATCTTAACCAGAGCTCCAGATTACTTAACATAAATAGTTAACATAAATAATTATACAACAAATTATATTTAATGATTTATATTTAATTCTTTAATAAAATGTAACCCCAAAATATTAGAGACTAGCCAATTGTCTTTCAGATAGAAAGCAGTTATTGAAAGATCTTCTTAGTCATCTTGGTGTTTAACCATGAGAAACAGCTGTGGTGTCCCAGGCCTCAACAGTTCATAAATCTCATGTTAAGGAAGGCAGTCACTTCATGCCTTCCTGTGAATGCATTGAGGGTAAGTTTTCAACTGGCAGTGACTGTGCATGGGATAACCTAAATTAGGTCATGGACATAAAAAAAGGAAAAAGGGAAATTGCGCAACAATATAGGGTAACATGAATGGAAATGTCCCTGAGGATTTTGCTTCTTGTAGCATCTGCTTGGCATCAACAGTTAAATAAAAATGTACAGCATTAAGAATGGCTTCATCAGCCATTGGCACAAAGACCAAAAAGAATGCTTTACTCTTTTTTATATTTTCCAAAATGTCAGCTTCTGCATCCAGTCCTTATTCTCACTTATGGCTGTCTACACCTTTTGGCACCTAAAGCCATTGTCAAAGACAAAATTAATTATAGTAAATGCATTAAATGGACAATTGTTCTGAATTAATAGGGTCTCTTTAGGTTGGGTGCAGTGGGAAGTTAAAAATTTACAGAATTATTACTAATACTGAATATATTACTAAAAAGGTTTAGGGAAAAAGTTCCAGTTCTAGTCCTAGTTCTGAAGCACCCGTCTTGCTCATAATCTGCTCCTTCAGGAACGAACCTGCATTTTTTTTCCTGAAACCCTGAATAACCTGAAGTCTTCAGATCGTCTTTTCTTCAGGATTCATAACTTTGTTAATGGATGCCACCTCAGACTGAATTTATAATAATTTACAATACATGTTAGTTTTTTATTTATTTTTGGTTCTGTCAGGAAGCATAACAAATTGTGACATTTTCTACCCATCCACAGATGCAGATCCTGTTCTAGTCTTAGTTTCAGATATGATTTGAAAAACAAGATATGAGATTGAAAATAAATATGCTGAGCTAGTTATAGTTGTCGCACTGTGTCTGGAGGGCAATTCTCTAAAATGAGTGGAACACTAAAAAAAGTCTAATTTTCTAAAATGTCTCACATACTGTCTAGTTTGCTACCAGTTTCTCAGACTGATTGTAATTTTAAATCATGTTAGTTTAGGAGGAGTGCAATATGTTAGAAAAATTACTGAATTATCTTTTTACCTATCAGCTTCTCTGGGAGAAATGGCATCCAAGAATAAATTATTTTCTCTTGGAAGCCAGCTGTCACTTCCTTCAAAATCTGTGCTGCATAACACCTCCATTACAATTTTTGTGAATAAAATGTCATTGTTGTTTGTTATTTTGTCTTTACCCAAAACTGAGCAATATGGATATTATAGATAAGCACAAATCAGATGTTATATGTTTACATACATAATGAAACTGTTGAAATGATGTTTTGCAATTGTCCTTTGCCTGGGCTTTGTGTATACAAGTAGAAGAGAGAACCTTATACTGTCTAAATCCATTAAATCTGGTTTGTTTTCTAAAAAAATGGAAGTTTTCCAAATTTAAGTAGGAGATACTACTCTTTCAGGAATAAAATTGTCACATTAACAGGATGCCTCTGGACACACAAGTACTTCATCCCTCAGGCAATCTTAACAACACAAGAACCACACTCTCCCTTGTGTTTAAGGCTTTAAGGTTTCATGCTCTCTATGTGGTAAAATTTTTGGCAGATTAGCCACAAATAAATTTTATCTCTAAGGACTTTTTAAAATTTGAGTTGTTGCTACAATATCTAAATTCTTTCTGTGCAAAATCAATACTAATAGCTAGTCTCTAGAGAGATATTTGAGATTTTACACATTTTTCTTAAAATAAAAAATTGACCTGAACAGTTATGATTTTTATCTTATCACATATTTCTGCTACACATTTCTACAACTTCCCTTATTTCCTCTCCATGTTCAGAATAGTCACCTGGGTAGTAGAGATCAATATGATGGATGTCTATATGATATAATGATTTATTTAGATTTTTAAAAACTGATTAGTTTGGTGCAGGCAAAAGTAGTTTGGTTTCATATATTTTCATTTATTCAGAATGTGTAGTTAATACCCTCTCTGAAATTATTTAGTGTTTTCATAAAAATATGTATGTATATGAAAATGAGTCGGGAATTAAATAATACTTTTGCTGCTAGTCAGGCTCAAAATTGAGCAGTCCAAAGAGCTTTCTGGCTTTGGTAAACTGCTCTAGATAAATGTTATATACTGTCCAGTTGCTTCCTTGTAGCCATGAGCAGTATGTATACCTGCAAACATAATTTGAACTTTTTAATCTAAAAAGTAAATTCCAATAATGGAGTAATTTCCAAATTGCTCTCACCACTTCTTTCCTTTTTTGGATTGCTTTTTTTTTTTGCCAGAGGGCACTTTGTGTTTTCAAAAAGGTAATGGACATCAAACATATTTTGCATTTTGTTTGGTACATTTAGGTTTATTTCTTTGTATAACACATTTAAGCAAAAGCTTTTTTAAACTCATTTATGTATTCTCCTGAGGAAATATAACTTTGTCAAAGGTGGTTTGTGGAAATTGTGTCTGCTTTTATTTGCTGCATCGGCTCACTGTGGCCTATTAAAATTGAGTGAAGAAATTTTTGCTTAGATATCAAAATGGGCATATTGCTGTTTTATTCATCTTCTATGTAGCATTTTCATTGATGATGTCCCTTTATAATTGTCTTCCACCTTATGAATCGGGTGCAGCCAAGAACCATGCTGAGGCATTTACTTCCTCTGTAAAAAAGTACATTGCACTTCAAATACAATACACACAACATGACCCTCTATCCCTTCATGGCATGTTTCCTAGCTTTCCAACAGCAGATGTACAGACATGAAGTCTTGTATCTCCTAACTACTGTGCTGCCTCTCCTGCCCCTTCCTGACATGTTGGGGAACATTCATATCCCTTGCAGGATCCCAGCAGTAACAGATTTGCCTGTAGTAACGCTCCACAGTACTGATGCACCAATGATAGATTTCAGTCAGCCAAATTTTGCCCTACACCTTTGTTAATGAGAGGAGAAAAAAGTCAGTAATGTAAAGGACTTGGTAAACATTAATAAACCCAATATTAACAAATTGTGAAAAAAAACGGCAGAAGGAAATTAATGCATAATGAGTCTAACAAGGGACATTAACTATACCATTAATTAATTGCACTGGATAGATATTTCTGGTCTGATGAATGGTCCTCATTCAACAAAAAACCCAATACATAAACACTTTATAATTCCAGAACGTTACTTGCTTGCAGTGAAACAGATGTGTTAATATTGCAGCATGTTATTCATGCACTTATTCTGATATTATTTTTTTCTTTTGCTAAGGCACAGTGTCTCACAGGGGAGAGTTATTCTGGGTCTGTCTGTTAAATATGTCATGCAACTAACCCAGATTTGAGGAGCTAATTATGTTATCTGTGATGTTATTAAATAATTATAGTCCTTGAAATGGGGTCAGAAGTAACAGGACATCCCTGCAGTGCAGCATTCATAGTTCATATAGAGAGCTAGCTGTAAAGAAAAAAAAATAAAGAGAGGAAAAAAATGCTTGCAGGTCTTAACCCATTTACTTCTGTTGTCATCTGTACACCCATAGCTAACTTGCCTTTGCACTTTCCAGATTGATCCACCATATTGTGTCTGCAGCCATTGTTATCAAAATGTCTGGAAAACGAAAAACACTCATCTTCTAGCAGTTCAAAAGGTTGTTTTATTTATTTGTTTATTTATTTATTTTTACTTCCTGTCTCCCAGTTTTTCTCCAGTGGTTTAATCACACACAGAAACTATTTTCTGAGACAAACTCAGTGTGAAAAGTTGAAAAGTAGGACACTATATGCAGTCAGACTTAACTATGCACCTTGAATACAGTTGATAAATGAGCTGCTGAAAAGCTAGCAATTCTTGTTTTGCTAATTTTTATCATAGAATCACAGAATAATTTTGGTTGGAAGGGGCCCTAAATATCATCTAGTTTTAACTCCTCAGCCTCATAGGTAGGGACTTCTGCCATTAGACAGGTTGCTCAAAGCTCTATTCAGCCTGGTCTTGAACACTTCCAGGGATAAGGGGCCTGCCACTTCCTTGGGCAACTTGTCCTAGTGCCTCACCAACCTTACAGTAAAAAATTTATTCGAAAAAACTAATCTAAACCTAGACTTTTTCCATTTAATCCATTCTCCATTGTCCTATTACTGCATACCCTTGTAAAAGTCACTCTCCAGCTGTCTATTTCAGTTACTGGGAGGTGCTACAAGACACCCCCAGAGCCTTCTCCAGGCTGAACTCTCCCTGTCTGTCTCCAGAGAAGTGCTCTAACCTTCAGATCATGTTCCTGTTCCCCCTCTGGACTTGCTATAGCAGATCCGTTCCCTCCTACACTGGGGGCCTGAGAGCTGGGTGGTGGGGTATGACCAGAGCAGAGCAGAGGGGCAGGATCCCCTCCCTTGCCCAGCTGGACAGGCTGCTTTGGATGCACCCCAGGATGTGGCTGGCTTTATGGGCTGCCTGTTCACATTGCCATGTCATGTCAAACTTTTCATCCACCAACACCCACGAGTCCTTCTCCCTAGAGCTGCTCTCTAACCATTTTACATTCAGACTGTATTTGTGCTTGGGATGGCTCCAACACAGTGGCAGGATCTTACAAGTAGTCTTCTGAAATTCACGAGATTCCCATGAACCCACTCCTCAAGCTCATCAAGGTTCCTCTGGATGGCATTCCATCCCTCCAGCACGCTGGCTGCACCCCTCAGCATGGTGCTGTTGGTGAAGTTGCTGAGGATGCTCTAATCCTACTGCCCCTGATGCTGACAAAGATGTCAAGCATTGTCGGTCCCAATACCATGCCCTGTTGAATGTCACTCATCAATAACCTCCACTTGGACTTTGAGACCTTGACTGTAGCTTTTTGAGTGCAACTATCTATCCAACTCCTTTTCCACTGAGTGCTACACCTGTCAAACCCATCTCTGGCTTTAGTACGAGTAACACTTCCAGTGGTTCTGAGTCTGAATGGGATGTAGTGAGCGTTCTTCATAGCATCCTCTATGATACTGTGCTGCAGATTTGTGACCAAAACAATTCTGATAATGTCACTACCATTTGTCAATGTTGCTGAGCAGTGCTTTTACAGCATCAAGGTCTGAGCAGAGCTAGGAGACTTACAGTTCATGAGCTCTGTTAAGAGCATCTTGTGAGCTTCCAGAAGAACAAAGGCATATTTAATAAACTTGGTTGACTTTTCATTGTCTATGCTGACTCTCAAGATACAGCAATATCTTGTGATAAGGCTCCCATTTCCTGAGAATTCTACTTACAGATATTGGAAAATTTACTGGTGTTTCATTGAAGTGAAATTACACAACAAATCAAAAGTTTGTCATCAAACTGTGGGATACTGGTTATTACACAGTCTGAGATAAAATGTCATTGTTTTCAGAGAGTCAAACAGAAAGTTGTACATTCAGGTTAAGAACTGAGGGCTCTACTTACAAGGAAATGTATTATGCAAAATTAAGTCTTCAAACTGTGTATTTCATTTTGCGCCCAAGATAGCCGGACTGTCACAGAAATATTTCAGCCAGTATAATACTTCTCATAGCCACCATGTTTTGTGTGAGTCTGATGACTGACAAAAAATGATGGAATTTCTGCTGTGGGTAGAAGTTCTCTGAGTACCTTTTTTGTATCATAATTTTTTTTTCCTTTTTTCTTTCCCCCAAAAACCTGTATTATTCTCCACTGAATTATCCACTGAAATGGAAAAGTAAATTTGATTAAAGATGATATTAATGACCTTTGTCAGCTACTTACTAGATAGAGCCTCTTGAAGGCAAAGTCACTAATAGGATGAGTCACTATTAGGGTGAATATCTTATGCATACTTGGGTATGCATAGGATGAGTTCAGATTCTGGTCATGGGCTCTTATGGCACTGTGTCATGTCATTTTCATGTAAAGAAACAGACAGTGGTTCATATAGAAGGATCTGAATGCTTTTGAAATGCCTATGACTGGTAAATTCCTGACCTAATAAATGACATGAAATTGAAAATACAGCCTGGTTAGATAGTTGTGCTTAATCATATGGGAGAAAACCCCAATATTTTCCACGGTTACACATATTCAGTTATACTGATTATTTTACAATTTCACAACTTGCAGCTTTTTCATCATTGAACTATTACTGTAGTCTGTATGATAAACTGCTCCATAATATGTTTTAAAAGACGTATGCTAGAATGGTCAACCTGCATGTTCTTTTATATTAAAAAGAGGCAACTTTGAGATAGAACAGAAAAGCAACTGATGCTTATGATTTTCCTAATTTTGCAGAAATTAATAATTTATTTACATTAAAAATAACTAACTGAAAAAAATTAATTCATGGGATATTTTAGCAAAGTAGTTTCACTCTTGATTCTAGAACTCCCAAGTGTCAAACTAAAAGCCCATGTATTCCCAGAAAAATAAAAAGTTACAGGCTATATATAGTTGCATCCTCCTTGTGGAGATTGTATAAAGAAAAAATTTATTCCAAAAAGGAATAAATCATCCTCTTTGAGATGTAGATCACAAACTATTTTCCTTGCTCCCACAATCCTTCTTTGTACCTAATACTGAACTAATGCACACACCATTCCTAAGATTCTCATACTTAGTTGTCATGAAGATTTTTGTGACACTACAAAAAAAATTTGACTCTTATATTTATGTGTGTCATCGACTGTTTAGTTTATGAAGATCTAAGTTTAGCATTTTATTGCTTTTTTAAGACTTACAGTCAGTCCTCTCCTTGCTTGACTAAGAGTCATCTACAGGTTGTAGTGGAGTGGGAGAAAGAGGAATGGTCAAGAAACCAGCCCCCCACTCTTATCCATTTAAACAAGATGTGATTGAAAGTATCACAAAATAATGGGAAACAGTTTGTGTTTGGAAACAATTAAAGTCAAAGTCTTGAAAACTCTTACAGCTTGTTGGCAATTATTTTAAATCAACTCTTCAAAATATTATAACTCTATAACATTATTATAACACTGTAAGAGTCTTATAATATTATAACTTGTTCTGTATTATAAACAAGATGCAGGTATGTTCTTCCAAGAAAAACAGAAATTTGTTTTTATTAAAGCCAAAGATAATATTTTCTGCCTTCTGAAAAAAGATCCTATGACAGTGCTATTTACTAAAAATGTGTTCGTAATACTTAATGAAATAATTTTTGTGTGATATTTCCCTCAGGTATCAAAAAGTTCTTAAGGGTACAACAAAACACTCAGCAGAAAAGGAAGTATCTGTAAACATAACAAACAGTGATAGGGTGGCAAAATCTATAAAATTACAGATCTCTCCATAGGCATTTGTAGCTGAAACACTGACTTGGTCAGATGTGACAGTATAAGTGGCTGTTTTGCTGCCTTTGGGTTTACAGCTACTGAAACCCAAATCTTAAACTTTTAAGTTTATAACTTGGCTCTTCAGAATAAACAATCAGTTCTGAAGACCATGCAATGCTGAAAATTCAAGATAGCTGTAAATCATCACAAAATGTGGCTGGAAATGTGTGATGAAAACAGAGTGTGAAATAAAGATTTTAAATGCCTCATTTTTACACATAAGTCAAAATACCCTGAAACACCTCGTTATAAGCATGTTCCTCTGGAAACGTTGGGTTTACTTTTTTTCATCCCTCACCTTCATATTTATCTTCAGGTCAGACTAGAAGCTTAGAATTGTTTTGGTAGAGCCATTAATTATATTGACTGCTCTTATACGCAGTTTTGTATGCTTAGAGCTCATCAATAGAAGAAGAGAAATAGAACAACAGTCATAATTCAGAATATTGGAAAGGTCAGAGCAGTACACTGCACTTTTATTTTATAAAACACGTGTGCACTATAATTTTTGAAATTTTATTTTAATAACCAACAAAACATTAATCTAATTAGCTAATCACTTAAATAAAAATAAAAATAAAATTGATGCACTCATAATAGTTTTAAATGATAGCTTTACCATCTACACCTTAAATTAATCCCTTCTGAAAAACTAAGATTTGGAGTGGGTGAAAATTCAGTGGAAGATCCCGTTTGCCATGCGTAGAGCTGTGTTTTTTATCTGAGATTAACAAATGCTTCTTAATTTGCAATATATTCATATAGTTAAGAACAAACAAAACCCTATGGCGAAGTGGGAACTGAATGACAGTAACATTATAGAAAGAAATACTGAAATTGCTTCTGTGAATGACTCTTCCTACTTAGTTGCAGCAGCGTATTTAAAAATTAGAACTTTTTAGTTTTTCAGAACTGATTACCATACTTTCACTATAAACTTGAAAATGTTTAGATAATTGTTTCTTATGATCTTAATAATTCATGCTCAAATAGGTCAGAGTCCTTTTTAATTGTTTATGTTCCTTAAACTTTATTTCCTTTCCTCCCCACTACCCCTAGGTAGTCTAAAATAATTCCTAAATCTCATCTCATTCTATTCAAACTTAGACAAAGACCAGTCTGTGAGGAAGTGATACAGGATTAATGTGTCAGTAATTGTTCATCACCAGCCAACATGAGAAACAGCTGGACTGCCAGAGTACTGGCAGATGAACTTCCAGCTAAAGGAGCTTTCAGCTAAAAGGAATTAAGGCTCAAATTAAGCCTCTGACTGCCAGCCTGAGAGTAAACTAAGGAAATGTACTTTCTTTATATATATTTACAAGTTATTCTTTTTCCAAACATAAAATTATTTTGATGACTACAAGTATTGGGTGATATTTTTTGTGAAAATGATTTGACCATAAGAACTTTTCTCTTGTAGAATCTCTCAAGGCAAGAGTCTGGCTGTGTACCTACCATAATAAAATAGAATCATTGATCTTCACCAGTTCACAATGCCAATTATCCTGTCATGGTTGGTTTGTCAGTACCTGAGGTGAAACTGGTAAAAAACCTTTGGTATCCTTTCATGAAAATAGTTTATTTTATTGTATGATCTTTCACTACTGTGACTTTACTATAAAACTTCTTAAAAGCAAAAGGGCTGTCAGTTTTCTAGTTTTTGTTTGCTACTAAACATGTTTTACCCTGACTGAGACAACACAAGTGACTAATTGAATGCAATAACTGCAACATACACTGATAATCCTTTTCTGTGAGAATTACTTTAGTTGAAGCATAAATTAATAAGGCAGAAAGAATAAAGTTATCACAACACAAAGCAGTAAAGACTTATATACAAAAACATTGTCAAAGTAAAATATATGTAAAAATGGGATTTGCATTTCTTATGCTCATTGCAATTTAAGAGCTACATTATCATAAGTAAGGATGTTCATAGTCTTTTCATAGGACATATCATAGTCTTCATGTTCAGGACCATATATGGAAATTAATCTTTGCAACATTCATGTTTTTGGATGAGGTATTTCAAGTAGTCATTAAAGTTGAGTGTGAAGGATTTTATATTTTTAGTGGTGAACCAGAGGTCCAACGACTTTTGCAATAAATCAGTTAAAGAACTACAAACTTGCTCTCAACCAGAGTTCCTTATCTTTAACTTAAATTTCATCAACCAGCCTGGTGAGCTATGGTATAGGTTGTATTGGTTTCTATCAGATAAAAATGCCTAGAAATTCTAAAATTGCAATAAAGTAAGAGATTTTTTTCCAGAAAGCAACGATAACATATGTAGTGCAGAGTACAGGAACAGGAAAAACATCAGACAAAGGTTAAGTACACTATAAGTACACAGTGTGACACTGTGTGATAGTTTCTTTTAAAAAATGTGTGCAAACATACTGTTTAGATTAAAACTTGCTAAAATCTTCACTAAAAATTGCTTGGAAGGCACAAATTTGTTTAAAATTGTGCAAACAGCATCACTCAAAATCCCTTGATATTTGATGTATATGTTTGTGACTGACCAGAATAAAATATGCCAGTATGTGTGAGCTTAGGGCCCAGAGTAACACAGAGAGAAAACCACATTTATTATAGAAGATATAAAGCTTAAAAAACCAAAGAAGCAATTTTATGCTAAGGGCACCTTCATATGTGAACGGAGTAATTTTGCTCATAACATACATCCTATATTTTTCATTACCTTGGAAATGACAGACTCCATTTTTAGAGTAAATTTTAAGAGTCTGCACACATGGCAGATAGTTATGAAGCATCAAACAGAGTTGGTTTTCCATAAAATTACTGAAAACTTATGTTCCTAAAGAAAGTATATTGACTCCCATGCAAAAAAGACACAGATATATAATTATTAACTCAGTTTCCAATATTACCATTCTAGTTTCTATTTGTGTATTTCACAATACATCCTCCTTACAGTATCAAAAGCAATATATTACATGTACTGAACAGAGAATGTCTGATTATGCTGATAAAAAGATAAACCCAGATATAGAACATTTGGCACATGCACACTATGAAAATTATTAGAATGGGTGAATGCAGCAAGAGTACTTAAAGATAACTTGGAAGAATAAAAGGCAGAAACCATTTCAAGAAGAAAATAAAGTGAGTGGTACTTTCAATAACAAGAATAGATCTCTGAACTTGATAGTGAATATGGGAAGAAAATGAATGGGGCATTCAGAGACACATGAAAAATTGTCACAGACCCAAAGTGAAGAAACAACCATAAAATAAAATTTTCTCTAGTTTGAGGGCATAGGGTATGAAAGAAGAAGAAAGACAATTTCAATTACATTTTAAATTAAATATTTAATATCCACTTACTATTTTTCTGTTCTGAATCAGAACATATGATGTAGGTACTGCCAGGGTTTCCAGAACTGTTACTAGTGTACAAAACTGCAGCAGTAAAGTCCCACTATGCAACCAAGTATCTGTCAAACTTGTGAGACAGCATCCAAAAAGATGAAGAACAATGGCTGAAAGCCATGTGCATCAAGCTAGAGATGTGAACCTACTCCCTCTCTACATTGTGCATGAGGTGACTCCAAAATGTTCAGGCTTCTAAGTGACAATTTCAAACTTCTCAGTTGAAATCAAAATAACTACTTTCAGGCCAACAGTTGAAAGATATATTTAAGAAGAGGAAGGGAGTGAAAAATTTAGAAGAGAAAAAAATACATTAACTGATCTCACAAACATAAGAAGCTTCTAAAGTGAAATGTGGAAGTACACTGGTTAATTTGTTTAATTTATGTATATTTGTCAAGACAGAGAGACTGAGGATTTCATAATCCCAAAGAACACATCATTTTTCAAACCACAGCAACCAGCTTAGTTAAAAAATGTGCTTTCTAAGACCTAATAGAAAATTACCAACAAACGGCAATATGTATCAGTGTCCATCAGATGCTGTGGTCTTTTATGTTCCACTACCAAGAAGTTAGCTGTGAAGCATGAGAGTTGCAGGCAGTGACAGTAATTAGTAGAGTTTTTATCTGTCAGTTTTTTATCTGATGAATGTGGCTTCTTCCTTTTCAGTTTTGTAATTTTTCCTGGATGTTTTTCGAAAGGATCCATTTTTGATTTGTACTTCTTAGAGTAGCTTGTTCAAATATGTTTCAGTGAATGGGTGGAGTGTGAATTGTTTCTCGTTTGAGATTTTTGCTATCCATACATAAATAAATGGCCACCTGAGTCATAACATTTTTTCCTGTCCTCGACAAGGTGGATAAAATGCTTTAAACAAGATTACAATATATACTGAATTTTTTTCCCTTCCCCACACTGCTGTATAAGATGAGGAAGATGTCATTCCCTTACTGGAAGAAAGGGGATAGAGTGTACAAGACAAACGAGAAAATACATTAGACACTTAGCTGGACAATGGAAAAAGGTGTCATTCTATGACTCTGTTACAAGCTTGAAGAATCAATGGCTTGGTATCCATCGTCAAAAACTAAAGGAACCTTGAAGAATGTGAAGATAAAGGAGAAAAAAAGATGGGAGATAAGTGGAAAGGCAAAAAGGGGAGGTTATAGAGTCAGACAGATAACTGCCTTAGGAGGAATTGAAAAGCACCAGTAAATCTATAGAAAAACAGTATTAAATAATATTGCAGATAATATTAGGACAAGTCATAAGGCAGTCATAAATGTGGGCCTTAAAAGACAAATTTATGAGCAATCAAAATGCAGCAGTCAATATGGCAAATATTAGAAATGAGTACAACAAATAATGAGACAGAAATCAATAAGGAAGAAAAAGGATGTAATCTGACAGGTGATAAGGCACTAGGCAAATGAAAACCACAGAAAATTGTTCAACTTTAATGGAATTTTGTCACTTGTCTCATTTATAATTGGCAAGACCTAATCTTGAATACAGCCCTTTGCCTTCATGCTAACTAGCTCTAAGAGATAGGCAGAGAGCTACCTTGTGAATTGAAAAGCTAAGAATTATAACAGAGAATGAGGTATTTTCAAAGGCTATAGTTTGACACCTTTTATAATTAACTACAATGTCATTCAATTAAAGCAATATAAGGAGGAGGTCCTAGGTATAGGATGTGACCAGATGAAGCAAGCAACACATTTAAAGAGAAGTAGATAACATTTATAAATAATATCTGGTACTTAATTTCAAGATTTTCTGCACAACTTCAGTTTTTTTCTCTGATTATCAGAACAGTCTATACATTGCTCTAAATAAAAGATCTATCACAAAGGTTTAAATTCTCAGTTGGGCTCTTCTGTAGATTACTTCTGTCACACGTATTTACATTCAGTTTTTGTTAGTCTAGGTCCATAGGCAACTGCTGATACCTGGCAGAAAATCAATTTTCTTAGTCAGAAATAATTAGTCCAATTCTTATTCAGATTTTAAAAAAGGATAATTCCATGTATGTTGAGTGTGTGTGTGTGTGCACTTTCCCTGATATTTATTTCTCACTGAGGATGTCTACCAGGACTTTCATAAGCCCTACCTCCCAAGGGAAGATTTTCTGTCACACAGTCACAAATACGGGCAGAGGTGAATGGTAGCACTTTGTACCCACTTTACAATCCTCTGCTTTTTATCACTCAATCTCAAAATAATGGGCCAAGTTCCCTATAGATACACCATGAATGTCTTCCCTCAAGTTTGAGCAGTTCTTAATAAAATATTTCATACCTATAGAAACATCTTGAAGAAATTAACATTAATGACTCTAGTATATTATTGAATTAAAAAAAAATCAAAACCGCTACATTCTTCCATCTGACTATATGTTTTTATGTGGGTCATATGGCAGAAAGCACTGAGAATGGGAAGTATATGCAAAAGTTGAAAGCTTGAAGATTAACGATTGTTGAGATGTCTTGTTAAATAGTTTTTTTGGATAATATTTATATTTACATTTATACTTTTACATAGATTTCTGGATGCATTTGAGCAAGCAGTCCTGTTTTTGTTTGTAATATACAGTCAGGGATCTCATAATAAAGTGAGAATACAAATGCTGGAAACACCTGCTATAGTGATGGCTAAACTACACACATCCAAGTACTTTATAGGAAAAATAGAGAAAACAGAATTCAAAATATGCTATCATTGAGTTTACTACATCTCTTCCTTCACCCTGTCATACACGGAACCCTGTTATTCTATCATTTGAAACCTAAGGACTGGAGAATACAATGCACTTTCTTAAAAAGAGGGACGAGAAAAATAGATTAAATCACCTCACATGTCTTTGACCTCTCTCTAGTTCTCATGTCCAGTGGCTTGTAAGACTCCTTGACTCCTTGAAAATTCTATTGACTTCACACATTCCATAGGTCAAAAGCCCAGGGGTACTAAGGTTCCTTATTCCTCTTTTATCTAAATCTTCTATCTAACTGCTCCTGCTGTAACTGTGTTAGTGCTGAATTTTGCTCAGGTGGCAAACTGCCCTGGGGTTGCTGAAGAAATACTTTAGATAGCCTCTTATTGGGCATTCTTAAACTGCCTCTGAGGCATCATTTCTTTCCCACAGTTTGAGCTCCTTGAGCATAATCTTCACTCTTTCCTTTACTTTGAGCATATTACAGAAAACCTTCAGTAAAACCCGAGAAGCTGTGTTTGAACTTACCCTTTTTACAAGTTTCAGAGCTGTATTATGAAGAACCCCAAAGTGCTGTTTCTAAGGATGATTTTTGTTATTGCTGATCTCATTGAACTGCCACACTAAAATGAATTGTAAAAATAATTTATTATTTCTGTTAACCCTTTTGTCAGTCAGCCTTACCATAGTAAACTATTTGAATAAACCAAATTTATTAACTATTTTCCTAGTTCCACCATCCAAGTAGGTTCTGTTAACATCTGTAACAGTATCTTCATGAATTTTCTATGATTTATTAATAGTAAGAACTACACGCTGGAAAGAATTAGAATAACCATCTGTTTTTCATTTGATTTATTTATGTAGCAACTGCCATTTGCAAAACCCATATTTCCTTCAAGCAAAACACCCGTGATATAGTCTTTGGTAACATCTGCATATTAAGTGCTTTTACTTAGCTGAGTAAATAATATTTGGGTTTTTTTTCCTTTTGCTGATATGTTTTCTCTGAGGAAGAAGAACTGATGGGAATATATACTGGTTTGTTGATATCTTGTTCATTACTGAGACTCTAAACAAAGTCCTGTTTCACTACATTCAGGAGAAACTATGTATAAAGGAGGGTGTCCTATTTAGAAAGCTGAATCTTTTTCGCGTGTGTGAGAACTCCACTCAAAGGTTGCTTTGTTTCATGAGTCACCCCAGGACTACTGCTTGTTTGGCTTTCTCCTGTAACTCTTACAGGTGTGTATACACACCCATTCAGCGACCACCCTATTGTTAAGAATCTGTTACCAGGGAAACACTTTTCCTCATAGGGTTTAGGTACTCATTAGCTGTACCAGGTACTTCATCCCTATGGCAATAGCTACCACTTTTCCCCACAGTAAGATAGATTTAAATATTCCTCCTAATTAACCTGATAGAACAATGCTTACCACAGCTGTCCACTCTAATCACGTCTATGGCCAGCAGCAAGTAATCTCCTAAAAGAAGAAGAACAATACCAGGCCAGTGAATGTATGGAATAGATGTCTCAAAGTGTATTTTGTGTAGGACTCGCTCCAATAATGTAGGACTCTGGTGTAAAGAGCAGAAAAACATCCTGATCCAAAAGAGTTTGTAAATAGCATACAAAAGTAAGACAATGATGACAGCCACAGTATTTATATGGTTTGTAAGGGAAAAAAGTCTCAAATTATTCTATTGGTCACAGCAATTGTGCTTAAATTATTAAAAGTAAAACTTCATTCAATCATCCACTGAAGAGACTGTGTTAATATCACAAATCAGTGTTAGATCTCTGTGTCTGTATTTGCAGACTAGAAAGTGCTCACGTTTTCACTTGTAAGTTTAGACAATGTCCACATACGAACCTAACACATCAACTTTCAGTATAGTGATAGAATATGAGTAATTCTTATCTTAGAATAAAAATAATGAAAGAAATAAAACTCAGGTTATTTATCTAAATAATTAGTGTGGCAACTCTAACTTCTTGAATATGGTGTACATATTCCAAATTATTTCTAAGCACATTGAACACGTTGTGTCTTACTTTTTCAGAAGCACAACTCTCAATGCAGCCTGTTCCCAATTAGAAAATGAAAATACAGTGTGTTCCATTTCAAAGTATGTCAGGTGTGAAAATAATATATCTACAATTAACAGTGCCTGTAGTGAGGTAGATTCATTTTTGTCTTAGATTTTCAATGCACACATTATATATATTGAGTGATTTAGCATAATAAAAATATATAACTGCAATACAGCTCTTTCTTTCTTTTCTTCTCTGTCATATTCTTCAAATGACCCAAAAGGTTTTTTTCCATGTTATTTGTTTCCTTATTTGTCTTTAAATGAGAAGATAGGTGTTTTATTCCCTATCCCAAGAATTTTATTCTCTGGTGTTCTAAAGAGGCTATTGCTATTCAGTCCTTTATAATAACAGTCTTTTAAAAACATTCTTCCTTGAGTGGAATCATCATTCCAAGATTTCACTGGACAACCTGTATTCTACAATATTCCTTTCCTAATGAGGCAGTTAGTGAGCTCTAATCTGAGATGACCTTGAAACTCTTTGTTGTACAAAGAAAGCCTTAGTCTATCGGTCTTTCTGAATCTTTCTTCAACAGATCCCTACCACAACAATTCTTTCTTTGCTGTATTATTTTCAATATTCAGAGACCATCAGCACTTTGAATAGTGAAGCAGATTTATGTTTCTTTGATATGATCTGCACTTTTTTTAATCTTCTAAGAGAGATTATATCCTTTATCAGCACCATAATCACATGAATAATCACCTAAATTTAGTCTTTTTTATGCCAATTTATGTAATTTTACTCATGAAGCTCCAGTTTCTTCTCTTTGTTCCAGGTTCTTTTTCCAACTGCACATGAACCTTTAGACCAAAGGTATATGAAACAAGTATATGAATCAAAAGCATATGAAACTTTTGTGAATAGTTCTTCTCAATTCTTGATCAGATTTCACATTACTGTTGATTTCCACCTATGGTCATATGCATCTGGTTTAACTCATAGATAATTTTCTTTTTTTTTTTTTTTTTTCATTCAAAACATAACCATAATTTCCTATAGGCAGTCAGTCAACCTGGACAAATTGCCCTGTGCATTCTGTTTTTAAATCAGTTGTGTAACAGTAAAATAAAATAACGAAGATTTATTTTCCTGTTGTGGTAAAGAATTTTAATATTGAGATTCAGCTATTTGCTTCAGTGTAAGTGATTAGACAGAGTATGTCTCAGTCTGTTTATCACTTTTTGTCTAAGCTGCACACAAAATTAGAATGACAGTTCAGTAAGACCACTGAGCCAAAGACTTTAAGTAATAGCTTTGCTACTAGTCTCAGTACATTCTACTTTTATATTTGTAGGCTAGTTGTCTAGCCAATAGTTAATTCACAAATATGTTTAAAAGTGAAATGGAACTTGTATTTTATCTGCAAGTTATTTTTTCACTGGATTTAAGATAATTTGCTAGCTTATTATTTTTTTCCTCACTATCATAAATGGCCTCAGCTGTAAAGGATCTTAAAGATCATCTGGTTCCAAACCCCCTGCCATGGACACTTTCCAACAGACCATGATGCTCAGAGCCTCATCCATGCTGGCTTTGAATACTTTCAGGGAAGGGACACTATATCAATCTATTCAAACTACTTGAGGTAGATTTGAGTTATTCACACTTAAGAAATGCTTCACAAAAATTTTTTTTCTTAGAGCTGTGAGTTAAAGCAAGCAGATTAGATCAGGAAACTTGATATATTGCTATTGTATTGAAAACTTTCTTATTTTGTCAGCTATTCACAAGAAATCTTTTATTTCAGCTTTTTAATATTGATCTGAAATTTTATACAAACTAATTAACATTTTGAGATATTAAGTACTTAAGTTTAACTTTGCAAGTACTTTCTTTAATTGTTTACTAATGTAATAAAGTCCTGGAATGGAAAGGGCTGATCAAGCAATTAGACACAAGCAGCCTAGTTTCAAAGTTCAGATACAAATTTGGTTTGGCTTTCAGACAAAGAAATTTAGTATAAATTACTCATTTCACTTTGATGTTGTGTAGCTCCATATCTGAAAGCTTTTATTTAGAAATAAATTTGTAATACTTCACCTTGTGCTATATATTTAGGAATCTCTTAACTAGGAGCATACATTACTATAACCTTTTGTTCATTATCTGAAGAGGACCTAATGTTTCAAAAAGAAAGTTATGATTTGACTGGCTTAATATTATATTATGGCAACAAAACAAAGAATTAAATAAAATGCTGCTTTTAATATCTAAAGAGTACTTTTTTTCTGTAAAGTCTGAAGCTGTGAATGTTAATAGTAATTTACAGTAATGCATAACTTCAATAGCACACATTATTACCTTGGTACAGTTTTGAAGTACATTTTCTTTCAAAATAAACTGTTTAAAGGTGTTTTCTGACTTCTAATGTGTCCTGCTACAGGTAATGCTTAAAAATCAGCAAAAATATTGCACATTTTCTAGAAAATGCAAATACGGTGTGAATTTTCAGGTGTTTTACAGCTAGTTGCTATGATGTCATAATACTTTAGACTAGACTAGAGTAGAATAGAATAGAATAATTTAGTTGGAAAGGATCCATAGCATTGATCTAGTCCACATGCCTGACATCAGCAACATCCCCCTCAGCACCTCTGCTGCCACCCACAACAGGGATGTCTGAGATGATGCTTCTCCATGAAGCCCTAAGGTTCTTTTGTTGCTCCTTGGACATGCTCAGTGTCAGACAAGAGGTCCCAGCAACATTTCTGTGCTGGGCACCATGCTGGCACCTGCAGAATCAGGAGCGTGCTATTGATATCCAACAGAGCCATCCCCCAGGGGCACTCCCAGGAGCTGACATTCCTCAGGCAGCAATGTCCCTTCCAAAGCCCTCTCTGTCTCCCAACAGCCAAGGTCTCAGGAACTCAGCAGGTAAGCCTCCACTGCCCCAGGAGGTGCCTTAGGAGGAGCCTAAATTCTTGCCCTCCAGAGGTGGTGGGGATCAACCAAGATGGTTTTGACAGCGGCTCCAGGCCTGGAGACTCTGATGGCACTGGTGCAGCAAACCCCATCTGAAAATTCTCCTCACTCTTGATGCCTCAGGAGCTGCTCTGCTCTGACCAAAGTGTTTCTCAGACCACCTCACCAACACCACCAGAAATGGGGATAAGCCCAATCCTTATGGCAGTCCCAGTGATGCAGCTGGGGTGGTGAGAGCTGCTCTGGAGCCCAGACAGCCATGTTAGTGTTGAAACACATAATCACGGAATGATTATATGCAGGTGCTTTTATTGAAGAGCTCTGGGAATCAGGGGTGCAGACCGAAATCTGACTCCAATATGGATCCCAGATGGACATGTTTTTATACCCTTTTTGTTATATAACTATATAATCAATTATTAAACCCATATTGTTCTATTGTATACATTGATCTTATCCAAGCATGAATTCTTGTAATTTTTCATTAGGCTCCGCAAATATCCTTTCTCGTGATTCTTGTTACAATTACAGTTTCTCATGATTCTTATTACAATTAAACAATAATTATATTCAATTACCAAAGGATTGTTACATTTAACAATCATATCATTTATCATATGATGATTAAGGAGGTGCAGCTTTACATGATCTAGAAAAGACAAAGTTCAATATTTGTTCCTAGGGCCTAGCTCCCTTTCCCAGGTCTACCGGACCCAATCCTTCTTTCCACTCCCTGAATCTACTGTATGCATGATTTTAGAAACATTCTGACCCTGTGCTATCAGCCACAGCCCTGATAGCTCAGCAGGGTGTGACACAGCCTCCATGCACCCACCCTAAGCACCGTCTTCATCCCAGACCTTGTTTCCCCTACAACAGCTGTATTACCACTGCCTACAGCTCTTGGGGGTCACAGAGAGTTATTCTGCTCAAGAGAAGGAGGAAAACAAAAGATAAGAAAAAGGCAAGAACCCAAACTTCAGGGCTGACCAAGCGTGCTGTTAAGAACACACTCCAAATGCCTCTTAAACACAGGGAGGCTTGAGGTATCAATCACTTCTCAAGGGAGCCTGTTCAGTGCTTAACCACCCATCAGTAAAGAGATGCTTCCAGAAGCCCAGTCTGAATCTCCCGTGGGGAAGCTTTGAGGCATTTCCTCATGCCCTCTCACTAGATCCCAGGAAGAAGGAATCAGTATCTCCCTCTCCACATCCTTATCACCAGGAAGCTGCAGAGAGCAATGAAGTCACCTGTCAGTCTCCTTTTTTCCACATTAGGCAAGCCAAGAGTTCTCAGCCTCTCGTCAGAAAATATGCTTTCCAGCATAGAGGCCCATCTGTTATTCAGTCCAGATGAAGTGGAAGGGGATGGGGTTTTTTCTGTTTTACTTTGTTTTGAGGTGAAGCTATTGGACTTGTACAGTCCAAACTTGTTTTCCTCTTTCACATATTGAAATTTTTTGACATTTGTTAGCTGATACAATCCACTTTTGGAATAGTCATATTTTGGTTTTGGTGGAAGCTCAGGCATAAAATTTTTCACAAAATGTAATGCTTTGATTTTTCTTTTTAGAGTCCTGTTTCTCTTTCACACCTAAAGCTAAAGAAAATGGAAGAGAAAATTTAGGTTAGAAGGGACCTAAGCTGGACAAGAAAGCTGCTCATTCATTCATCCTTTAAATAAATGAATAAAAATGTGGTTTTCTTACTATGTTGAATGTTTTGCCCAGATGCTTAATATGACAATATGACTTGAAGATGAAGTAACAGGTTAATTGAACAGTTTTATTTTAATTTACCTGTTTTTTAAAAAAAAATCTTAATTTTAAATTTTTTTTAATTTGTGGAGGATTTATTTTTTTATTTGTGGGCTATCCAGTCCTAGGGGCTCTCATTTCCTGAACCTTTACAGTTTTCAAACAAATACAGAAAATAAATGGTATATGAAATAAAAGCATAGACAATTTTGGAGATATTATCTGTAAATTAAAGATGTTTCTAGGAGACTGATGGAAATAATTTACTGCCTATCATATAATAAAACAGGCATGTATTTGTGTATTTTGATATTGTCAAAATGAAAAGAGACTTTTAAAATTTGCAGAATTTCACTCCCACTGCCTTGGTTTCTGGTGTCAGAAAGCTACTTTGTCATGAACTCATAACACAGTTATAGTGTTTCTGGCAAATAAGAACTACTAATAAGCAAATCGTACTTTGCAAAGAACAGGGAAAATATTAATGTGTTTGCAAAAAGGGCAGTAGTTATTTTACCTGTCTGGCTATGGAATACTCTTTTCTTTAACTTTCTCCAGTCTTAGCTAAGTGAGCTCAAGTACGAGAAAGGAACATTCAGATTAGGACAAAAGAATTGCCTATCAAAATGATGTGAATGGGAGACTATGGAAATTGTTTCAGCAAATGAGTATGCACATCCCAAATTCAGAATTGGTGTTTCCTCCTTTGTGAGGGCTCTCATGGAATGGAAAAAAACTGCACTTGTAAGCAAGATCTCTCTGTGACAGTGTAGTGTATTCTGCGTGCCATAACTGAATTTCTCCATGTATTTTACCTTAATCCCAATGGCATTGATTGTGTGGTTTAACTCCAGCTGACACCAAATCCTAGGCAGTCGCTCATTCAGTCCCTCACCAGCAGAACTGGGAAGAAGATCAGAAAACCAAAAGCCAGAAAAGTCATGGATTGAGATAAAGGCAGTTACAACAAAGGCCACACACAAAAAGCAAAATAAGGAATCAGTTCACTGCTTCCCATGGCAGGCAGATAGATGTGCACCCAACTCCAGGAGAGCAGGGCACCATCAGACATTACAGTGACTTGGGAAGACAAATGCCATCACTTTAATCATCTTCCCCTTCCTCCTTCTTCCCCTCACTTTAAGCACTGCCCATGATGTCAGATGGTCTGGAGTATCCCTTTGTCCAGTTGGGGTCACCTGTCCTGGCTGTATCTCCTCCCAACCTCCCAGGCATAATCAGCCCTCTCGCCAGTGTGGCAGCATGAACAGCAGAGCCTTGGCTCTGTGCAAACCCTGTTCAGCAATAACAAAAACATCTCTGTAATATCAACCGTGTGTTCAGCACAAATCCAAGACACAGGCTCATATTATCCACTGTGAGACAAAGTAACTCTACCCCAGCCAAAACCAGCACAACTGAGTAATTTTCAAAACAACTAGACAAAAAGAAATATAATCTGCAAATATTGAAATATTGATCTGCAAATTCAGTCTTCTGGAGGTAATAACAAATACCTAAATCCTAACATTCTTCATCACACTTGAAAGGTATCTTGACATTATCTGAAAGATATGAGGCTTAGTAGCACCACAATAAATAATTATCAGCGTTAACAAACAAAGAAGACTCACTGATGTTCTGCAAAATACTTTTAAGTTGGAGGGAACAACAGAGTCTGTCATTATAAAATATGGTCATACCACTAAAGAGGTGCTTACTGATACTGGAGAAAAATTTCTGCAACACTTTTTTTTTTTTTTTCTTTCACATAGAAATAAGAAGATGAAAAGGTGTTTTGCAGTGTTTAAATGTTTCATGAGAATTGAGCTGAACAAGAGAGAATTTTCTGTTATGTTCAGTGTGTGAGAGATGAGTCTTGCACATCCTTATAAACTGCAGACTTTTTTTTAATATCTTCCTCTTAAATTGAGAAGATGAAGTGTAACTGATTTAGAAAGGAGTGCAATGAAGCTGAAGTTTCTTTCTGATTGTTTGATATGAGCTTATTATTTTTTGGTGATTTAAAACATCATTTTCACAGAATAAATTATTATGGAACCCTAAGTGAACTTTTTATAGAAACAAACAAATCAGAAAATGATTTGACATTTTCAAATTTAGAGGTTTCAGTGAAGTTTCCTGGTCAAACATGAAGTATTTATGTCTATCTTTTGGATGTAAACTTACATTTCCCTGGGTTTCTGCAAGGCCTCATGGGATTTGTAGTCTAGACTAGGAAGCCAGCTCCTAAAAGAGAGTGATGACATAACCACATGTGTTAAACCTACTGGAACACTGCAGGATTGTTCAGTAGTATTGATATTCAATTATTTTGCCTTGGAAACAAATAAATAATTCAGTGTGTCTAAAGTTTATTTGCCTGAAGCTCCAGTGAAGGGTATCACATCTCCTAGTAAGATACTGCACAAAGAAAATACCTTATTCTGTGTCCTCTCACTGTTTTGTAATGCTTTCATGATTTCAACACTCCAGCACAAATAGAAATAAAACTGAAACTCTAAATGTAGCTTAGCATTGAAATTACAGAAAGAAATTTCTGTCCTATTTAGGTCACAAAAATTACTAGAAAATTATTCTGTAGATTTATTTGTCATGAGACAGATAAATTTGATCAATGTAGAAATCATAATGATCAGCATTTTTGCACTGAATTACCTCAGTGCAAAATTAAATATAAGGGGCAGAGGCATGCCTATGAAACTCCATGAAGTCAAGTGGCTGACATTGGGACAGCACTGGCTTAGGCAGTGCCAGTCACTCTATGCTCTCCTTTAGAGTACCTCTCTCTCCAACAAGCTTGGAAAAGAACATCCATACAGTATTGATAACTGCTGGGAGTCAGGGGTGAAGAAAGGGGAAAGGAAGGCCAGGCAATTGGATATACATACATCCAGAATTGGTGACAAAAGTAATGTTAGCAGATGATGGCCTTGGTGGAAGTCATGAGGTTTTATCATATATCTTCAGTTATGGCTGCTCTTGTAATTAGATTTCAGTTTGAAATAGTGACATTTTACTCCCCATTGGTTTAAATGGGAAAGCAATTGCGTAGTTAGGGAAAATTACTATCACATCTTTGCTCAGACTTTTCACACAGTAGATTACTTGAGAAAGAAAAACAGATGTAAGCAATGCCTTCAGAAGTACATCTGAAGCCTACTTACAGAGTAGGCTCAAGATCACAAAGAAAGGATTTAAAAATTAGCTTAATTCTTTGTTAAATCTTGGAAATGCAAAACTGGGACCAGACTTTAAAACAGAATGAAGATGGATGCCTGCAGAGAATTTTTCAAAAGCTTAAATTAGATTCAGATATCAGGTGCTGCTGAAATACCAATTAAGTCATAGTACTAATCTTTAAGCATTCAAATTACTTAAACAAAACCTGACTTTTTCAGCATATTCTTTTAAAATCACTAAAAATTAGTATTATGAACTTGGACTTCTCCCTTAACAAAGAGTTCAATTATACTATTTTCAGTCCTGAAGATCCATTCCTCTATTCTTGTTGAAGATGTGCTCTTGTCAGCTATCTATCACTTTAGGTTATATATACACTGAACATGTAGGACAGTAGTTTAGAATGACTTATTTGTTATCCAGAATCAAAAAGAATTTTTACACAGAAGTCATTCATTTTTGTATTTCAAATGGTACCAAAACAATCAGGCTTTCCTTCAAAAGAAGCTTCTCATTTTGGGAATCTTAGAGAGATCTTTTACTGACCTGTGGCTTAGTGCATCTAGACAGTCCCACAGCATGAAGACTAAGAGCTCTGAATCTTGTACAGCAATAACTTGATGTCATGGCCTTTACTCCTGTGAGTAGCTCTCCTGTGTGCAGCAGGAGAGCTAACACTGCTAGAGGCATGTTGCAGAGATGGCCAAAGTTTTGCTGGAATGGAAAACCTGGCCAGGTCCCCACGCTACACGTGGATGTATTGTACAAGAATATAACATTTTAAGAGCTCACAGAGTAGAAGGGGGAAATTTTACACCAGAGGACTTCTGCCATTTCAGAGCTATGCTGATAGCTCTCTATGATGCTTCATTATTCAGTGTAAAAGGAATAACATGATTAAGCTGCAACCACTCTATTACTGTTAGCATAGCTCAGAAATGTTTAAATGGGCAGCTGCCATGTTACATATCTCAGTCTCCCAAGAAAAAATGTGGGCCACTAAAGTATGGAGTGTACTTAACTTCCCTTTCTCCTTTTCCCTTTCTCTTCATACATAGTCTTTACATCTGTTCCAAAACATGCATGACTGCTGTATAGATATACTATTACTTAGCAATAATCTTCTACATTCTCAGGGGAATTTCCAGTATTTCCTATCACTCTGTAAACAGTGTTTAAAATATTATTAAAGCAACTTTTGTTCCACTAGCTTTTTTCTCTACTTATATCCATGTCCTTTGTTTCCTTGTGAATTCTAATTAATGTTTTACAAAACAAAGTTTAAGCTTTGCACAGAAAAAAGTACAGAACCTCTGAATTAGCATACTTTTGTATATAAGATATTTTCCCTCATCTTCTACAGAAAATGAAATGAAAATTAGAAAGTACAAGAGAACTGAAAGCTGTCTCTAAGAAACATATGGCAATACTGGTTGTTTAAAGACTAGTTGATATCTCTTTCCAAGTAATATATTAAATACATCACAGAAGTACTCCTTTACTTTTTTACTGTAGTAGTAAATAATAGGCATATTTACAGTTATTATTACTTCTTGCACTGAATTTCCATAAAGGAACTTCTATCTGCTAGATGTAATAAAAGAGGACACCAAGGATCTCAGTTTCCTGAGTAAACAAAGATGATTCAAAAGTTTTTTCTTGTTTATCCTCCAAAAATTTCTAATCATAGGTCAGTTTAAACAAAGCTGAGAAAGTGAAGATGGCAAGTTCTTGTAAATTTAATGAAATTATGAAGAAAAAGTGTCAAGAAACTGGATTGTTGCTTTTGAGCCATAAGAGACGAGGCACATATTTTGTGTTCAGAGAAGGCTCAGTAAGAGTATTAGCCCATTCCAGTAACTGTGTATGTACATATGTACACATGTGTTTATGTAAAACATACAGTCATAAACCCAGAGTAGTGTTCCCTAACTCACTAAACTTATAGAAGACTTGTGAAATGTAAAGAACATATCAATACCAGTACAAATAGTTTTATTCAAAGACGAAATGCTATCATTTGCACATATGGTTCTTCTGCATCATCTATGCTGCAGAAGTTTTTTCTTGGGGAAAAAAAACCCAAAAACATCCTAGAAGTAAATAACAAGTGGAAATCATGGCACAAGGAAGTAATCACATCATTCTTCAAGTTAAACTTGGGTGCTAGACACCAGTTCTAAATCCACCTTACATGATTTCAGCTTTACACACTTCCCAAAAGATGTACCTTTTTTCATATTGCTCCAAATACAACCTGGCAAATGCTTCAGAAGCAAATATGCAGCTCTGCATGCTTCGTGAGGATGAAAGTTATACACTTTGGCAGTAGTGGAAATATCACTCATTGTGGCAATAGTTTTCTTTCATCCTAGTTTTAAAATGAAGTCTTTAATAAGTTACAAGATCTACTTTGAATGTAAAGATTGAATAATGCTTTTTTCTAGTAGAGTAAACATATAAATAAAATGTTGCATCATCAGTTATTATTGGTTGATGCTTAAACCTCTGTTAGGCCTAGAAAGATGTTTAATGCTTTCATTATCCTTTGATGACTAAATTTTGTGCCATAAACCAAAGTAGCCACAATATTTAAAATGCTAGTCAAATAGTGAGAAGGAGTGACTGAGTTATCATAAAATAAAGAATAAAAACAATTTTAAAAACAATTCCACATATTCTCAGTTTGGCAGAACAGGAATTGGCAGGTAGTAACAGATAAATTAAAAGAAATCTGTGCATGAGAACCTGGGAACCAAGTGAGCAAGTAAAACTCCCCTACTGTGTGGAGAGGAGCTTATTGATAAGCTGTTTATTCCTTTTAATTTCCTTCACTGTTCTCATTCCTTTACTAAGCTCCCTCTTTCTGACTGTTCTGCCTTTTCTGCTTATTTTTTCATTGTACTTATTCATTCAGTGCCTTTTCAGAAATGTCAGTTTCAGACCTTGCTACAGGTGACCTTGACTGTGGTTCTGTCACTGAAGAGGATGGCGAAGCTTCAGCTGTAGTCTCAAAGTATTGCTTATATGCTGTGACATTTTGTTGAATGCTAAATTGGTAAAGATAGGTGTGTGTCTGAATGAAGAAGTCTGTTTAAATAACTGAAAATGACACAAAGACAAAAGTGAACATTTGCGGTGGATTGTTTTGCATAAAGCAGTTACTTACTTTTATAATTATCAGATGATATTGTTATTATTTGGTCTTGAGTGAGATACAATAGCTCATTCTCCAAAAACAAAGGTTAAGTAGAGATGGAGTCAGGAAAGTCCAAGTCTTTGTGTGACTTTGACGTGAGGATTGATAGGCTGCATTAAGTTCTGAGGGACAATCCATCAACAGACTTTCAATGGTGACAATTAGTATCACACACAAATTGAAAATTTTCCTGCTGTCATTGAAGAGGGTAATTACCTGCTCAAAATTAACAGACTAAATGTTTTGTCATCCTGTGGAAAATCTTCTTACTATAGATAAAAAAAGGAAATACCTCTGTAGTGGTATTTTACTATAACAGATACATTACCAAACCCTCTCACTATGCTGAATTACACAGTAACTTTATAGGTAAAACTGCAATTTCCTCAGTATAAGACAGAAAAAGCAGGTAGTTAAAAGGAAACTTGCTTTCAGTGTACTTTTATGTGTGTTCTCCTTGTGTGACTATTTTCTGACATCATGATGTAAGTCAAAATATTTGAAAGATTTGGGTTTTTTCCTACTTCATTATACTTTTTCAATCAATATATCAAATAATTTATTTTAAAAACAGTGATTTAAATAGCTAAAAAAATGTGATTTTAACTTTCTCTCTTTTGTAATATCCTTCTGCAATAGAAAAATGATGTGAATAAAATTATAATGAAATAAAAAAAGAAAAATGCTTTCTCATGATTTAATGTTTTCCTTACAGAAGAGAGGACAGGATCAACATACTAAAACCAATGTACTTAAATTATAGACGTATTTTATCTTATTTTTTTTTAGTAAGAAAGCATTAACTTTCCTTAGAAATAGTTGCTATATGATAGAAGTGGAACAAAATCAAAAAGATGCATATATAATTTCCACAACAAAATTACAGTACCAAGCACATCATCAGTATTGAACTGAGAATAGTTTAATTTGTTTGTTGTTTTTTTCCAAAAGATGTATAAAAGGCTTTTCTACAGAAAGATTTTGCACATGAGGGCCTGAAATGTTTCCCAAACAACTCATGCACTACTGTGTGTTTTTGGATTTTTTTTTAAGTTCCAATCTAGATTTAATAGATTTTTGCATGAAATATATTTTTAAAAATTTTTAAAATTTTTAAACTTTTAAAAACTTTTTAAAACCTCTCACAAGATTAAGGTTATTTCCTTGATTTGGCCAACTTCAGTTTTGGCCTAAACTTGATATAATAAGCACATTTACAGCTGGTTGTCTTTCTGAGAAAAAGGCATTAAAATTTACTTATATGTAAAGGTCTCTTCTTTTTGGATCTTTGTATTCAGGTAAATGTTAATTCAGAACTGATCCCCTTCTAGTGTTGTTAATGAACTATGTGAAAAAATACTTGTTCTTAGAGTATCAAGCACGAAACTGAAATTTCAAAGATAACATTAACAGAGCCGTTATTGTTTTCAATGAAAAGTAATCTAGTGAAGAGACCTTTTTCTTGATAAGAAATAAATACCTCTGTATTTGTGTTTATTTACGTTAGTGTTTATTTACATTAGTGAGTAGATTCAGATGTCTGTATACGCTCTAGTAATATGCCTTTCCCATGTGAAACAAAAATGATGGGTCATGGCACTGCTACTGTTTGTCTACACCTACACAGAAATTCCTTCACTTTTGTTTGAATTAAAATATTGCATTACAGGCTGCAGCTGAAAACTTTGTGTTCCTTGTCGAAATTTATTTTTCTTACTGATGTTTTTCTTTTACTTTTTGCTTTTCCTTTTACAATGTAAAAAAGAAAAACAAAAACAAAAAAGAAGTATCTTTTAGTTATGGAAAAGTAAAGATAAATGAAACTATATTAAAAATTTTCACTTTATTTATTTATCAGGATAACCCAAAGTGTTGCTCAGACAAAGAAAGTAATAAACTTCACAAAGACTGGCAAGATGCATCCATAACTTAAAGTACACAAGAAAAATAAATGAGAATGTTTGCTTTATTCTGTTTCTCTAGAAGCAAATGGTGAGGGTCAGTTGACTATTCAGTCAAGTTAGTGCTATTTTATTTGTATTAAACCCAAAAGAACTGTAAACCACAACAGAGAAAGGGTAAAGATTCCTGTTGATCACAATTAAATAGAGAAAAATGAATGTTTGGATGAGTAAATTCAAAATGGATTTTCCACCTAAAAGAACATTAACCGAATTGTATCAGTTGAAATGGGAAAATATTTTTTTTTAAAGCTAACGGTTAATTTGAAGCTTACTGGAGAAAAAAAGACATTACTGTTTCTGTGCAGCATATTTTAACACATAAATATAAAAGGCAGGCCCATCATGAAAGTACTCTGCAGTTAACAGAAGCAGGGATGAAATCAAAGAAACACATCTTCATGTGTTGGAAAAATGAAGGTAATAAAATCTTCTATAAGTTGCACACATATGACACAAATGCCAGGCTGTTGTACTTTGTTAAAATGCTGTGCTCTGCAGAATTTTGTCTAGGGAAGTTTCTTACTGTTGTAAGGGCCCTGAAAGCATACTGAAGACAGGCTTAATAAGAAATAGGTGTGAGAGTGGAAATGCTGTTCTGTTAGGGGAACAGCATGGGAGAAAGTCAGGAAATAGGTCTGTGGGAGGACAACACAAAGGAAACAGGAGGGCAACCAGAGGTGACTTTTTAATATTTTTTCTGGTTTCCCTGGGAGAAGCATCTGGACCAAACTCCCCCCCATAACTCTGGTATTGTTGGGTGGTGGCAGGTTTCTGTGCTTGCAGCTGCAGACCAAGCAGGGTGTGTAGCATCCTACTGCTCTAGGGCAGTGGCTGGGTAGCAGGAGGGGCTGAGGTATGTCAAATAACATGCAGATCACCAGGAAATTTGGTTATCAAATCTCTCTGCTTTCCTGGAAAAAAATGTTCCTACTTTGTGGAGTGAACCTCCAGTGCCTTTGCTACTCCTCAGGATGCAAACACATGCTCCTTGTCTGCTCCTGGCAGTCCACCTGGCTTGTTTTTTTAATGGAAAATTGTCTTGTTAACACTTCTATCTCTATTTTTATTCATTAGATGTTTTACCTTACTGACAGTGTAGAGTAAGTATTAGTAGGATTTATACTGCAGCATTTTCAAAAGCATATGATGTGCTTTTGTGAAATAGCACACAAACCTGGACAAACTGAAATACACTGTATATTGACAATTGAGGTAGATTAGCCAAAATTAATAAATACTTCTTTTTATATTGTCAGCCATCTCATCTAGAGCCAATAACCATGAGATCTATCAGCAGTGATCTGGTATGCACAATGCTCCCAGTGTCTGCAAATGTTCTCTCTTCAGTGCTATCCAGGGTTGTTATAGGTTGTGGCATCTCCTGGCATTTCTAGAGAGCACAGAGCAATGCCACTTCCTCAATTGCTGGGGTAAAACTAGGAAACGACATATATGAATAACATGGAGCATAAGTTTCAAAGTGAAGGGAGGTGGAGGTGGTAGAAATAGTTGCAAAAATGGAGGCTGCAATATTATACAGAAGGGCTAGTGTGGAGAAAAGTCATTCAAGAGAAGAAGAAAGATTTATGTGCACAGTGAGGGTAGTGGTGGCAAAGGGAGAAATCTATTGTTAGCTGTTAGATCCTCACATTTCTTTTTCTGAATTGTATTTCAAATTAACTCTTGTCTAAGCTGGCTGCCAGGAACTGCAATAATGTGGACACTGGTAAGGTTACTTTTTCACTGTTGTTTCTCAATTGAGACACTCCTGTATAGCTGAGTCCTTACACACTTCTCTGGTAACTCCCAGAAAAAGCATCTGTGCTCTTCACACTGTAATTAATGTGTCAGTAGTTCAGTTCTCATCATGGATATCCCTGCACAGCCAAACCACTGTCAAAAGGAAATAATCACTAGAGAGATAGATTTCAGTTTCTTTTTCTCTCTTTTTTTTTTTTTAATATCATAATTATAAAACCCCCAACCTATAAGCAGAGAAATAATAGATAGAAGTTTGAAAAATACTTTCATGTGACCATTTTAATGATAGTGGTGTAATGAAACACTGTTATGAGAATGACTTTAAAAGACAGCCAGTGATGTCAAAGCAAGTTTGTATAAATATGAGAATTTGGGCTACATATTTTGTTTGGATTCCTGGGAATTAACTTGTCATGTTCATCTGAAAGTATTCTATATCACCTAATATAAATCATCTCCATGACTCTAAGCAGAGTCTGATTTTCTGGCTGCTATGCAAAAGATGACAACTGTTTCAATTATTTCATACAGTGATAACTCAAGAGAAAAAGGATAGTTTCCATCCTGAAAACTTACTTTGTCCCCATGTTCTCAAATACACCTTCAAAACACACAATTTTTAACTTCCAGAAACCTCTTGTTATTAATTAAAGACTCATTCTTCTAACATGCAAGCATAAAACACTTAATTGTATCAGCATGAATATTTCTTGTTGCAGGACAGAGCTGAGAGACTAAGTGAAAATGAGGAAAAGAAGAAGGAAAATCCTGAGTGAGTTTCATGGGAATTAAAAAGGTTTCGGAGTTACTTATGTGCAAATGAAAGTATTTAATTTTAAGTTGTACTTAGTGATAAATGCTAACCAAAACACGTTTGAATAAATTCCCCATTATAAAATGAGAAATTATGTCATGACTTTGCTTTTCCATTGATCCTTGTGAAAGGTGTATGTCTCTTAAAAATCGTACTGTTACTGATGATGGAGGCAGGAGTGTGACATGCACCCCAGAGGCCACGCAGCAACAGCCGCTTTACTGAGACCTTGTCTCCTTATATAGACCAGAGGCGTGTGCAGCTGATCCTCATTGGTCGAGCTGGTTGCCAACCAGCCAATAGCAGCTTGACTCCCCAACAGCCTGGGCCTGCTCTCCCAGGGGCCTTGCCCGTGGAGTTACAAAAGCAAGATAATTATGCAATCAACCACACTTTAGTTATAAAGTTGGAATTGCTTACACCTGTGGGACCTCCAGGCCATCTCTAGGCCACCACAGTTCCTCCTTTTTGTTTTTAAAGACAAAAGCCATGTCTGTCAACCTCTGCAGGGCCCTTGCAGACAAGATGACAGACACAGCCTTGTGTAAAAACCTTGATGTAGGCTTTGAAAAGCTTGAATCAGACCTCCAACTCAATTCCATAGGCCTAGCCCCTTTACAGTTGGCAGTTTCCTATAACCCTTGGAAGCTGTAACATTCCCTCTCCAGAGCTGTCAGGCAGAAGCCCTAACATTGTAAGTTATCAAATTGGCATGCAGTAGGCTTGTAGCTTAAAGGTTACAAATTTACAACTTAACACTACCAACAGGAAACATTTCAACTCTCAGAAATGTGGGGAAAACAAACAACACTANATAGATGGCTTTGAGTACTCTCCTTTTGGGGCCTCACCACACATTCTTCTTTTTTGTTTTTCAAAAATATGTTTTAGAATGCCACAGGCATGTTTGACAATGGCTTGCCTGTTGCCAAATGGGGAATACCTGTGTGGTGTTTTATGCCCCATAGTTGAAGGAAGTGTCTACTGTTGTGTGTGATGTAAGCAGGGCCTTTATCTGTTTTTATGGTGTGTGGGATAGCTGAAGTGGCAAAGGCTGATCACCAGTGTGCAACGGTATCCTGGCTCCTTTTTCCAGTATGCACAGTAGCCCATATAGCCAAAGAAAATGTGTCAATTGACACATGCACATATTTTAGTTTTCCAAATTCTGAACTATGAGTCACCTCTGTTTGCCAAATCTATAAGGCTCTTAGGCCACAGGGATTAACTCCCACCTGCGTGACCTTGGCAGTCAGAGCTGGAGTTGACTATGTTGCAAGTCTCTGAGTTCGATAACATAAATTGTCTCTGCAAGGCTTGCACACTTTGATGGAAAAGGACATGCAAAGCCTTTGCTTGTGCACACATGTCTGATTGTTGTGCTGTCCAAACAGGGCTTGCTAGATTATCTGCTTGGACATTGCCCTCTGTGATGAAGCCTAGTAGATTTGTGTGACTTCTAACATGTAAAATATAGCAGGGACAATAGCTGGCCTGGATGGTATGCCTCAGACCTTTTAATATGCTGAATAATCGTGCATTGTCCATTTTGTTGAGCAGGGCTAGGTCCAATCTTTGTGTTAAATCCACAACGTAGGCAGAGTCAATGACTATATTTAGAGGAGTGTCTGGAAAATGCTGAAGGGCCATAACTACTGCACGTAGCTCAACAACCTGAGGTGAATCCATTTTCAAAACATCTCAGTTTCTGCCATTCATTTTCTTCCTTCCAGGTCACAATGGCTTTTCCCATTTTCCCAGACTCATTGGTAAATACAGTGATATCCTTTAGGGGTATATGACTATTCAATGGTTTTAAGGGTATTTCAGTAGTCTGACCTAATTACAATAATTTATGACTTGGTAGATGGTAGCTAATCTGTCCTGAGAAATTCTGTAAAGCACTTTGTACAGACATGCCGTTGGCATTGCACCTTTTGAATTGTTCCTGAGTCACAGGTATAATAATTTTGGAAGGATCTTTTGCAGCCAATTGTAAACATCTTTGATGGCATATAATGATTAATTCAGTGATTAACTCAAATATCGTGAGTGCCATCTTTTTAGGTTGATGGGGTAGAAACACCCATTTTAAGACATGCAAAGCGTCAGACCCATTGCATGATAGCTGTAGGATGGAAATCAATGATGAAAATAAACACAGTAATACATATTTCGGAGTATATCTGATAGACTTGTCTATTTGTGTCAGCCTGCTCTACTATTTCAAGAGCAGCTTTTCTTCTGGTGTTAATTTTCTGTGGGAATTCAGATCAGGATCACCTTTTAGGATGAAAAATAAGGGTTCCAATTGTCATGCAGTCAATCCTAGATACAGTCTGATCCAATTTATACTACGCAAAAGTTTTTGCACATTGTTTAAAATTTGAATTTGTGTTGAGAGTCGAATTGTTTGAAGCTGTACAGTCTGATCCATGATTTTGGGTCCAAGATATTTCCAGGGTGGTTGTTGGACTTTTTCTGATGGCACTTGGAGTTGAAATGCTTTTAATGCTTGCATCAGGCTTGGTTGAATTAATGAATTTTTGGTTGAGGTTGCTATTAAAATATCATCCATATAATGCTAGCAGTACGTCACCAAAGCCTCAGGTCCTTTGCACTGTTAATGAACTGAGTAACTGAGAAAACAGCACCTTTGCAATTAAAGAAATGCAAAAGCACAGCTACCTGGTAAAACAGAAAAAAGAGGGAATGTTTTTAAATTATTAGTCCTAAAGGATGTATTTCCTAAGCCCTGAAAAGAAGCTATCATCACTGCCAAGAATTATATAAAAAAACATTACTTGTTTCCTTAGTAGATATGTTTGAAGCAAGCATTTAAAGTACATGGGTGTCCTCCTTTGGTTCAGAAAACACCCAAGAGAAATAACCAGTCCTAGTTCAAAACCACCCTCAGCAAACCTTGCCTGATGGCAAGATACCAAAACTTACCATGAGCTATGATGTGCCAATAAATGGTGGTGAGGAACCTTGTTGCCAGTGTCTTTTCCCTGCACAAAGGCAGGAACTTCGTCAGCTGAAGATGCCCACATTCTTCTGCTAAGGGTGTGTTTGGAATTCTGATGGCCTCTGGGTGCAATCCTTTCACAGTCTGTCCAAGAGAAAATCCTTGCTTCTCCTGTGCCAAGCAGGCCACCTGAGACGGCAGGATTTGTCTGTGGCCAAGAGGCGACCCTTGAAATTTCTAACTCCAACATCACAAGCATTATGTTGAAAGCAAGTTACAGTAGAGTGAACAAGCCCTTTTATCACTGTCCAAGTTCTTTCAACTTTTGTGGATTTTCAGTCAATGAATGCAATTCACTCATGGCAAATAGCAGCCATTCTAGATCAGAAGACATTTCTCTGTGAATGTAATTGTTTCAAAGACTATTTGAACAGACATCTGAGATAAGTGTTATGAATGACTTTCTATTTGTCCAATTTATCAAACAACAAGATTAAATTTAGTAGTAAATTTTTAATAGTAAAAAAATGAATACACTCAAAGTATTAGATACATATATTTGAGAACATACAAAATCTGGCAGTAAGTAATTTAGTATAATTGAGGTTTGTATAAAGCATAAGCAAAACCGACTGGGGAGGGGCCTTCCCCTGAATGGGGGTACAAGGAGGGACTCGCCCTTCCTCACATATCAAAGCATTACGGCTAACAATCCCACTTACATACTCTATGCTAATACATATTAATACAGAATTTTCTAGAAAACTCCTCCTAGTTTCTATTCCTAAAGTCTAAAGTCACTATGTTGTGTTGCACACGCTCTGCTAGTAGTTAGTTGTCTCTCATCCTTTTGAGGCTCTTATTTCCGATGAAGGCTCATTGTCTTCTGTGGAGGCTGAAAGCACCACAGCAAAAAAGTCTGCCTGTCTCCCCTGGAGGGAATGCCCTTAGGCACTCCCTCATTGTAGTGGTTACACAGAAGTTGCTCCCGACATGCCTTTCTGTTTTATCAATTGTACCCCATTGGCCCTTCCCCCCTTGTACTGCCCCTGTGCCCTCAGATGATTCACTGTTGCTCTACCCTGCCCCCCCTCAGCTTTCCTATATCAACCCTGCTCTCTCATACCCCTCGAGCCAGTTCATCTCTGGACCTCTTTGAGGAGAGAAGAATAAATTCTTCACCTTGGGTCACCATACGTGGCTATGGTCCCTTCCCTCCTGCACCGGCCCGAAGCAGAGAGCTCCTGAGAGAGCTGAAATCACTCCTTGCCTGGGAGCAAGCATGGAGGACGTGCCTGTGCCTTGAGGATGTCCTCCCCAGGATGCTTCTCTAGAAGGTCCCGGCACTCCACCACCGCCCTAGGGCCCACCATGACAGTTTTCATCAATGACCGAGGTGTGACCTGCAGGTAGCGCATGCACACTATGTAATTGAGCAGATGTTTTCCTTAATAAGACTTTAATTGAGTCCCATGCCTGGAATCATCCCATTTTGGCCCATTTCATGGTTGAAACTTTCTATTTTTTTTAGATGCTGCTTGTCAAACCTACATCCTTCTACGACTCCCTTCTAACATCTGGAGGACTTCATCTGCTTTGTCTCGCTCATCTCCTTTTTGCTTTGTAGCAATTATTTTCTATTGATTTGAGTACAATTTTGCTAATATAGTTACAATTTAGTTAGCATGAATCACATTTATCACATAAGCTTCAACCAATATTCCATTGCTCAAAAAGAGGTTTCAATGAGGTTATGGTGCTGCGAGATGAAAAACTTTTCACTGAGAATACTGTCTGTTTATTCATTAACACATCTTGCCTAATTAATGTTCACAGAAAAATAGGTCATTGGAAAGATCATTTTTGTGGTAGAGACTATATCCAAATGAAGATGTTTATAAAAAGAAAAGAAAAAGCATATTTAGTATATTTGATTCAGTACTATATCCTGAAGTTATTTATGTGGGGTGGATGCTCAAGCCTTGAAATAATACTTAACAATTATTTGCCCCACTGTAAATTTTTTGACTGCCTCAGCATTGTTGGGAGTTAGGTTTCTTTTTGTTCCTTTTTAGCTATAGAATTTTCCCCCGTAAGTTGCTAGGAAACACTAACTACTGGATATTTAAGAAAACAAAGAAGTGGCCGAGCTCAGGGAAGGAGGGCAGCTGGTTATGCTTTTCCTTATCTGGGGCTTTCTCTTCGAGAGGCAGGGATACTATAAAAATTGGGCAGGTAAAGGGCCGGAGGCAGCAGCTACTGGTTCTCTCTCACTTAACATCAGAGGAGGACACTCAGAGTTGTTGCTTGAAGAAAGGCATTTTTGCCTCTGCTGCCAGAGCCCAGCTCGGTCCTGTTTTCTTCTGCCTTGGGATTAGCCTTTGCCAGTAAGAGCAGCTACTGAACTGGAACCTTATTAACACCTACCTCACTAAAAGAGGGGCCTATCATCATCTGCTCAGGCGCCCGGGATCCTAAGCTCCTCTCCCTGCTAGGACCGGGGCTGCTGCTTCCCCTTCCGCTGCCTCTTCAGCACTGCTCCGAGCTTTCACTGCACTGTAGCTCCGCAGGCCGTGCCTGCTGAGACCTCCCGCGGTACCAGCCACAGCTCTGGAGCTTTTGATACATCTCATCTAACATCCCAGAATTTCTGCTTATTCCAGCTTACTGCTCCCAAGAGTCCTGCAGGGACACCAGGATCGACTTCCCCAGGGTTTATGAACCAAAGCCTCTCTCTCCTCCATCCCGGCCCATCTGGGCACCGGGATCGACTGTCCCAGGGTTTATGAACAAAAGNGTTCTTGTTTGCTTGCTTTATTGTACACGCTAGTAAAGAACTGTTATTCCTATTGTCATCTTCGCCAGACAGCCCTTTAATTTCAAAATTACAGTAATTCAGAGGGAGGGGATTTACATTTTCTATTCCAAAGGAGGCTCCTGCCTTCCTTAGCAGACACCTGTCTTTCAAACCAAGACAAGCATATCTAATGCTGTGATAGTCTCTTGAATCTAAGGATATTAAACTGTAACATGCATCTACAGGAATAGTTTCTAGAACTACTTATATAACTACAGCAGGTTTATTCCAAGAATACATATTGCAGAAATCTTTAAATTTGCTGAAAATGCTTGCTATGGATTATAATAAAAATCAGTTGTGGAAAAGGAAATCAACTGCAGCATTGCATAAAAATGCTTTTGCTTTGGAAATCCAAGATTTTATTGTCTTGCTGTAGGCAAGGTATAATGGTAGCAATGTTAAATTCTGTGTTGCAGTAAGTTACACTGTTCTGCTTAAATAGATCCAAATAATGATGTGTCTGACTAGATGATATTAGTTAAAGTAAATCAAAAAAACTCTTACAAGAAAAAGGTTTGAATAGGCCATGGAAAATTATATTAAATTTCCTGTTGTCTACCTCATTACCTTGTTGGATGACTTGTATTAAAAGCAGTGAAGCAAAGAATCAGTAACTTGGGCCTTTGCCATTTCTGCAGTGCAGCAGATACTCATATCACACAATTTATACAGAAATTATGTACGTTGAGTATGTTTTCCTGGACTATAAGTGCAAAAGACTAGAAATTATGACTGTATTATGATACTTCAAGGTTCTGCCTTTTGAAGTTATCCCTGAAAGCCATTGCTATTAAGATGCAGGACTGCTGGTATCAAAAAAGCTATTCTTGTATGTACATTTTTCTTAAATAAGGATGCATGTTTATATTTATACTCTATGTCCACATAAATATGTGAATACATAAACTACTGTCCACAGAGACATCGAAGCTGTATGTGACTATACCTGAACACAGAGAAATGATTACTAGTTTACAGTGTTATTTAGTTTATGAAAAAGAAATCTCAAGGAAAAGTATTTTGATTGCTGCTCTTATTAAAAAGGATATTTCTTGAACATGTAGTCTTTCTCTGACAATATATTTCACATCTAGCTTTGGCAACTCATGTCTTGCTGAGAAAGCTCATTAGAATTAATGGGGTAATTGAGAAAAAAAGGGGTTATTAGGCCAGAGGAAGTAAATGCATCATGATATGATGGCTTCAGTGGGGAAGCTATTTTAATGCTTCCTGGAACTCCTGGAACTGTTCTTATGCAATAACACCACATGTTTGTCAGCACTACCATTTGTGTGTGGGGCTGCATCATCAAACTAGTAGGAGAAGATAATCCAAGAATGAAGTGGATTGTTTGATTTGCTTTAATTGAGCTATATTTCTTATTTCAGTCCCTCTGAAAATTATACTATGCTATGAGAAAGAAAGGTATAAGGTGAAGTCACCCATAACTTCTGCACTGACTTTTGTTAAAACCTCTAGACCCTTGCAAATAGACATCCTGGGAACAATACCTAGGCCCCTTATACATTTGATTTTGAAGGCAGTATTGCACTGGTATTCATAGTCTCTCATTTTCCAAAATGGAGAGAATTTGGTAGGTTGGTATCTTAAAAAATTGAAATATAATTGTTCTGATATTATGGTTTGGGGGATGGGTGGCTTCACTATTCAAAAGCCAAAGAAATGCCCACAGTTACCCACAGATTTTCTTAGAAGAAAAATTTAGAAGAAAACTGGTATTATCTGATCTGAAAAACCAACAATTAAAAGTATAAGTCTTTATTACTGGAGACACAAAACTGAAACAGTCAAAAAGTTTGTTGGGAATTTAAAGAAACAGGTTGCATGCTATTTTTTATTTCTGAAGGCAGTAAAGAAGACCCATGTCTGCGTAAGAATTTCCACATTTCTGTGTGGCAACCTGGAAAATGCTTTGATTTTGTTTCAATAAAGTACAGTATTGCAGAATCTGAACTGTGCAAGACTTTATTGATCTCAGTCAGATATATAGTACTGATAAAAGCCACATGCTGTGAATCTGGGCACGTAAACAGACTCCTTGACTTCAACCAAATTGACAGTGCTGAACTGGTTCTAATCAGAAATTAAGCCCAGGTGCCCCCAGCCCCTCTTATCATGGAATCACAGAATGGCTTGGCTTGGAAGGGTCCTTAGAAATTGCCTTGTTCCAGCTCTGCTGCCAAGGACAGGGACACCTTCCATTAGGCCAAGTTGCTCCAAGCCCCAGCCAGCCTGGCCTGGAGCACTACCAGGGATGGGCCAGCCACAGCTTCTGTGGGCAGCATGGGCCAGGGCCTCAGTAGCCTCAGAAGCCAGAATTTCTTGCACATTTCCAGCCTAAGCCCTCCCTGTGGCAGTGGGAAGCCACTGGCCCTGGCGCTGTCCCTGCAGGCCCTTGCAAACAGCCCTTCTGCAGGTCTGTGCTGGGCCCCGTGCAGGGACTGAAAGGCTGCAGGAAGGTGTCCCTGGAGAAGGCCTGGGAGAGCCCTGGGGCCGGGAGTAGCACCATGAGGGCAGCAAGTGGGGCCTGGCACGGTGGTCAGGGCAGGAGGGCACAGGGCAGCTGTAGCAGGGAGCTCTGGAGTGCAGCTGGCAGAGAGCTGTGGGCTCCCACAGCTCTGCATCCCTCATGGCTGAGGCAGCTGCCCAGGCACAGCCGGCTGGTGATATGCGGCCACCCTGGTGCCACCCACAGGGGAACCCTGCTCTGGGGCCAGGCCAGGCCGCAGCAGGGAGCGCCCCATGGGGCTGTGCTGGGCAGGGAACGGCTCTGCCCAGGGACACGGCTCTGGCAGCACGGCAGCAGGGACAGCAGTGCCGGCCACAGCCACAGCGGCACACACGGCTGCAGTCCCTGTCAGCAGCGCACAGGAACCTTCTCACTCTCTGCACCTCCCACACAGGACGGTTGGGCTGCTGCAGCTCAGGCTCTGCTCCCAGGAAACAAGGCAGAGGGCAAGAGGGAATGGCTCCATCTTCTGCCATGGGGAGGCTTAGATTGGGTATTGGGGAACAATTTCTCCTCTGGAAGAGTTGGCAAGCATTGGCACAGGCTGCCCTTGTAATTGGCGCAATTGTCATTGCTTGAGGCACTTCAGGAATGTGTAGATGTGGCACTTGGGGACGCGGTTATGAGNAGGCAGCTGCCCAGGCACAGCCGGCTGGTGATATGCGGCCACCCTGGTGCCACCCACAGGGGAACCCTGCTCTGGGGCCAGGCCAGGCCGCAGCAGGGAGCACCCCATGGGGCTGTGCTGGGGAGGGAATGGCTGTGCCCAGGGACAGGGCTCTGGCAGCAGGGACAGCAGTACTGGGCACAGCCAGAGGGGGACACGTGTCTGCAGTCACTGTCAGGAGCACAGAGGAACCTTCTCACTCTCTGCAACTCCCAGACAGGATGGCTGGGTAACTGCAGGTCAGGCTCTGCTCCTTGAAAAAAAGGAAACAAGGGGGAGGACAAGAGGGAATGGCCTCAATTTCTGCCACGGCAGGCTTCGACTGGGTATTAGGGAAAAATTTCTCCTCTGAAAGGGCTGGCAAGCAATGGGACAGGCTGCCCATGGAATTGGTGCATTTGTCATTGCTTGAGGCACTTCAGGAGTGTGTACTTGGGCACATGGGGACATGGTTACGAGGTGGACTTGTCAGTGTCTGGTTTGTGCCCTCTGACTTGATGGCAGGACCAATGTGAGGCATGACACAGCCCAGGTGCTGGCAGCTGTGAGCTGACCCAAGCCATAGAAATGAACCTTCCCATGTCAGCTAGCACCAGTGCTGGCAGCTGAGCCACTGGCAACATGCCATCTTACCCTACTGCAGAACTCTTTTAGGGTCAAGGTGGGGCGGAGGAGGGCGGTCAGCAGCTCTCACAGCTCCTGAACAGGTGAGAAAAAGAGAAACCTTGTTACCCAACTCCTTGGACTGACACAAAAGAAGAAAGAGAGGGGTAAAGGCACAATTTTGAGTTCCATGTAGGCTGCACTGAGAGGGGAACCACTCAAATCCAGGTCACCAGGATTGAAAATGTTACGGTTTCCTTGTGGGGGAAATGGCTGCAAACCAAAGACAGCACAAATCCCAAATGCAAACAGTAATGTTTGAATTTTCTGTGATTGATGGCTGAGAGAAGCTGCTGTGCAGTGGTTATGGTCTCTTCCCTGCACACATCTCGTCTTTGCTCATCTCAGGGGTCTACAAGCCAGGTGAGGGTTTCTTCCTGCTCTTGCCTGTGCTGAAACCAAACAGCCTTGGGGTGCCCAGTGCTGTTAGCAGGAGAGCTGGTGAAAGTCACTGCAAGCCATGAAGCCTTCCCCTCCAAGGCTCCAGAGACACAAGGGCAGAAAGCTGTAGCCTAAGATGGATTGCAGTAGCACCTTGTTGAGCTTGTCTGTCCTCTGGCATCCCTCCTTCAGGCCAGGCAGAATAAATATGAGCTGCTTTCACAGGGAACTCAGGGTTTGCCCAAAGTGTGGGCTTGCTGAAGGCAAAGGCCAAGGAAGGGCTCTCACTTGTGCTTCAGATGCTGCAGTGGTGAAAATGAAGAGGAAGTCAAAAATGGCAAATGAAGAAGTGTGCACTTCTCTATGTATAGAGCAGTAATATGGGTCACAACAGATAGTGACCCTAGTGTGGGAATACTAGAGAGCATAACTGCGAGCACTGCTCAGCTTGTCACAACTGACAAGGATGTGTTGGCCTTAGTAGGCTGCAAGCCTTGGCTAGAGTAAGTGGGATTTTGAAGAAGGGATGTAAGAGATAAGAAAGTGCTTGGTACCAGGTGCTTAGTACGCAGTTTTGTGGGGAATCACGCGAAGTACTGTATGTACCTGGTTAGCTTAGAGTGAGGCATTGATTAAGCAATGTTACTTAGTTACGATTTCGCAATATAGCCTAGTTACACGAATATTATTGGTGTTCTATTTTTAGCAGTAACTGAAAATATATATAAACTCTGCTTTGTGTATCAATAAACAGCTTCATGGCTACATGCAAGCAAACCATGAAGACTCTGTTTCTTCATTACAGCTGCTGTCACATGGGGAGAGGTTTCTTGTTTCTTGTGGGTAATTATGGCCACAGGGTATTTTCTTACTACAGTTACCAAATATACCTTATAAAAATAGTGTACTCATTTAGTTAATTGACGGGATCTTCTGAACTCTTGTGCTCTATTGATATATATATATATATATATATATAATGGAGTTTCAGTTTTTGCAGAAGTGCATCAATG
>VXBI01014247.1:52737-72377 GCA_013397375.1 Toxostoma redivivum
GGACTGAAAGTGCTCAAAAGTACCACTATGGGCTATCATTTAGTAGTTCCAGTTATCAAATCATATCAACCCTGCTAAAAATACCAAATGACACCTACAAATCCACTGAAGGAGCGCACTATATGTGATTTGTCACTCATGAAAATATACCTGTTTATAAATAGAATCTTATTGTACTCTCTGTCTTTTTATGCAAGCCTATGCAAAACTGAACACTGGTCACAGGATATGCTGAAAATCTGATTGTGCTTTTAATCCTTTGACTATTCGGATGTGATGTTTTGATGAATTTAATTATTTTTCATCTTCTTGTCTTTACTTTTTCCTTCCTTTGCTTGTCTCTATTCTTTGCCCTTTGTTTACATTTTGAAAGCTGTGAAACTTGTGTATAATCTCTTACACCAAGTTCTCATTTTACAGAAATCTGTAAATAAATTAGGGCTACATGAATTGAAAAAGAAAGGCAGTATTATCTCACTCAGACTGAAGATGTATCATCAGCATGCCCTTGTAATGAAGAGGAGATCTCAGCCTCCTGGTCTGCACTGGGAAAACATAACCAGCAGGTCAGGAGTGGTGGTCATTCCTCTCTAAGCAGAATTTTTCTTCCATTTTAATATGAGAGAATGAGCTTAAAATCATATACCAATTTACAATTGACATTGAAAGCCAAGCACAGTTTCTTGAAAGTGTTTAGCTCCTCCTCTGGATCTGTGCCTAAATTAAAGTATTTATTGGAATATCCTTTTTTTAAAAAAAAAAATTTTTTTTTTTTTTTTTAGACTTTTGGTTTTTACTCTGTGAGTTCTGCAAAGAGGCTTTCAAGCTTTGATCTGCAAGCTTGAGGTTGTGCATCCGGTGTTTCCAAAGGACTATAGAAAAAGCAAGGTAATAGAAGAAGTTGTGCTTCATCTAACTATACAAAATTTATGAAAACTTCCCCCTTCTAAGGGGGCACAAAAACTGAAGATGGCATTATTCCACTCAACTTTACAAGTATCCCATGTGATGAAACATAACTGTCCTGTGAAAGGCAGAGAAAGTTTAGAGAAGGTTGTGGAGCAAAGTTTGCAGCAGAGATCACCTACTGTCACCAAGAGCCTCATCTCAGAATGCATATTACCCACCACCAGCTGTGCCAGGTCATTTGTTAATTTAGGTTATAAAATGCCTGGAAACAAAAGAAAATATTGTGGTTTTTTTTTTTTTTTTTTTTTTTAAAGATGCACTGAGATGTTCTTAATCATTCTTATCTATGTAGTATCACCTTAGTAGTTACTGTATTAGAAAAGTAAATCCAAAGTAACAAGGATGTTGAAATCAACTGTATGAATTCAGCATCATAGAGAAAGTCAGTGTATTATTATCTTTCTAAACAGTAGATACTTAATTCATATAAAATATCTCTGTGAAGTTTTCATAAGGGTAATAGACTTTAAATGAAAGCTCTCAGTAGAAATAAGGAAGAAAAATAGCTAGCATTGAATGTAGAAATAAAACCTGTGCAATCTCATTCAGTCCTGCACAAGAGGAGAAAAGATACATATTTATTCAATAGTTGCTTCATATTTATTCAATAGTGACACTCAGGGAGGGAATAGAGATTAGGAGATTCAGCCTTTCTATTCTGACAGATAAATATAGTGTAATTTGTACTGCAATGAGAAATTCATTTTACCCTTACAGTGAATTGCTAGTTGCCATATATATTAAAAGTGTTACTTATTTGTATTAACAAGTTAAAGTCAAAAAGCTCATGTACAAATCATCTATCTAGTTCATAGATTTCTTAGTTTTCTCAGAAGAGCAAACCCCTTATAGACAATACTGAAAATAAAAACAATATATTTAAGTATCTTTTTCTACATTGTTACTGAGCCATGGGTTATCTTGGATCTGTTGAGTCCCTCACAAGGACCATCACATTTTCAGACTTGTTATTGGACTTTATTTCCTTTGTTATAATGTTACACAGGTATAGAAAGTACCTTTCTCCTTTTCCCAAAATGAACACCTCTGCCTTTCCATTTTCCAAATCTACCCTTATTTATCTCACATATTCTTTCTTTTGATTTTGATTTTTACTTCCAGAAACTGATGCAAAGCAAAGAAGATTAAATGATAAATTTAATGTTCTAGCTTTGTGAGAAACATTAGAGATACTGGGTTGGTTTTTTTTTAAAGTAACAGAAATCATCTACAAGATAATGTAAATATGGTCTTTCTCTTCTCTCTTTATTTCAGATGCTGTGGTTTCATCACTAAATCAGAACCAGGTCTGGATGCACTTCAGACTAAACATGTTGTTAGGACTGCCCAGAGGAATGGAACTGCATTGTATTTTCCAGTATCAATTATTACAAAATAAATTTTCATAGAATATGCTGTAAAGGAAGGACTCACGAGGATCATTGAGTCTAACTTCTGGACCCGCACAGGCCACCTCAAGAGTCACATCATGTGCCTGAGAATATTGTCCAAATGCTCTTTGAACTTTGTCAGGCTTGATGCTGTGACCACTTGTCTGTTCCAGTGCCCAACCACCCTCGAGGTGAAAAACATTTTCCTCATACCCAAACTAAACTTCCCCTAACCCACCTTCAGGCCATTCCCTCAGTCCTGTCACTGTCACCACAGAGCAGGGATCAGTGCCTGCCCCTCCTCTTGCCCTCCGAAGGAAGCTGTAACTGCAGTGAGGTCTCCCCTCAGGTTCCCCTTCTCCAGGCTGAACAGACCGAGTGACCTCAGCCACTCCTCACACGGTTTCCCCTCAAGGCCCTTCATCATCTTTGTTTTTTCACTGCTCTCCTTTGGACACTTTCTAGTAACTTTAGATCCTTCTTACATTGTGATACATTGTGGTACCCAGATCTGCCCCCAGCACTTGAGGTGAGGCTGCCCCAGAGCAGAGCAGAGCAGAGCAGAGCAGAGCAGGACAATCCCCTCCCTTGCCTGGCTGTGATGCTGTCCCTGATGTCCCCCAGGACATTCTTGGCCCTCCTGGTTGCCAGGATACTGCTGGCTCACGTTCACCTTGCCATCGACCAGGACCCCCAGGTCCCTTTCCACGGCTCTGCTCTCCAGCCTCTCATTCCCCTGGCTGTCTGTACATCCAGAGTTGCCCCATGCCAGATGCAGAATTTGGCATATTCCCTTGTCGAATTTCATACAGTTGGTGACTGCCCTACTCTCTAATTTGTTGAGGTCTCTCTGCAGGGCCTCTCTACTTCTGAGTGGTCAACAACTCCTCCCAGCTTTGTATCAGCCATGAACTTACTTAGTATCTGTCCTTAGTATGTGTTTAGGGCAAATTTGGAGGGAAACTTTTGAAGTGGTCTCCTCTATAAAGTAAATAAAGTAAGTGGTCTCCTCTATAAAGTAAGCTGCCCCTCCCTCAGCTAGTTCAGAAGACATAAATCTCCTTTGAGAAAAGTGGAAAAAAACTGTTTCTTTAATGAACCAAGTATTCACAAACCTGAGAAAATGAATAATATTAAACAAAGGAACCCCTAGTTGTTCTGAAGGGGTGGAAAATTCAGAAAGTCTTCTTGTTCTTTTTGTGGATGTGTCCTCAGCTTTCTGTCAGTCTCTTTGGGACTCAGGTCCAGTGTCTGGCCGCAGTGCAGCTTAGGGTTCCCCCGGACAATAGTGCTGGTATTCCCAGACCGAACAGTAGCTGAACAGTTCTAAAAAACTTCTAGCCCCAACTAACTAAAAAAAACCAACTAGAAGCAAAAGAGAGCTCTCTACCACTCCCTTTCTATGCTGCAGACAGCACACACACAGAGAGAGATCTGAAGCTCTTATCTCTATGTTTTTGAATACAGCCACAAAAAAATTCCTTCACTTTTCCTTCTCTGCCTCTTCTCTGTCAGGTATAGTTTTAAAGGCACAAAACTGATTTCTGGGCTAAACAGATGAATGGGGGTACAATTCAGCATCATAAAGTCACCCCAGGACTGTATCCCTTCCAGTCCCGTGCTGAGGCTGTTTACAAAGATATTGAAGGGAACAGGGTTGAGGATGGAGTCCTGCGGAACCCCACTAGTGAAGGGTCAACAGTCTGATGTCAGCCCATTTACTGTAACCCTTTGTGCCAGTCCCATGAGCCAGCTGCTCACCCACCCATGATGTTTTTATCCACCTGTGTGCTGGTTATTTTGTCCAGGAGGATCCTGGGAGAGACAGTACTGAATACTTTACTGGAATTCAAAAAGGTTACATCCACTGGCTTCCCTTGGTCAATTAGGTCGGTTACTTTGTCAGGCAGTGAATTTAGGTTTAATAAGCAGAACTTTTCTCTCATGATGACATGCCGGCTCTGACTTGGATGGGGACAATAAAGTAAGCTTTTCTGCTGCATCTCAGCAATAACGCAGTAGTTACTGTAATTCAATCAAATTCAATCAAAACCAATACAAATATTTGAAGAACAGTTTTGCTAAATAATATTTTACTTTATATCTCTTATGTTGGACTGTATTTTAAGTATTTTAATAAAAAATTCCAGAAATTTTCCTGATTGGGCTAAATTTTCATTTTAAGAAAAAGAAAAGTTGTAGAGCATTTTAAATATTGCCCTACTATTATTGCAACACAAGAATTTGCTGTAAGCAAATCTAAACCAAGTGATCTGAAGAGTCTCCCACATACTTTCTTCCATGTTTGAGGGCTCATTGTTATTATGGAAACAGATCTTCCATGGTTGTCATAAGAAACCAAAAAGGTAACTAATATTTAAAGGTCTTTTGATTATTTGGCAACCTTTGATGATTTCCATAAAGAAACTGTGTGTTTCTAATAGAACTTGAGTGAACTCTGTTGCCTTGATAGTGTTCTGAGTTCTGATAAACAAAGCTATGAAAGAAGTAATTTTTCATTTGGTGCAAAGAAATTATGCCAGCATAATCCTCAAAAATTCACTTACAATATTCACGAGAGAAATAGAGCTATTGTTGAACATCTGCTTCAGTATTTCATCTGTTATGTTCAAGATCAGCTTTGATAATGGGGAAAAGAACTTATCTTTTAAATTAGGGAAAAAGTTACTTGATTAAATAAGTAAATATAATTTTCAGCTTGAGTAAAATCTCTGTGTTTTCCAAAAGAAATCCTCAGTAAAACTATGGAATGCTATTTTCATTGGTTTCCTCTCTTATGTCTTGCTCTTTACAAACTATGTTATTCTAACACATAGAAGATTGAGGTGTAAAAGTCCTATTAGATAATTGACACCATCATAGTGCAAGACATAGCTTTGTCAGGAAATGTTTGAAGTATTACTGTTATTGAATGTAATTGAGTCAAGTAGGCAAAAAATACTTCAACCAGTATTTGCTAACAGAGGAGAAAATTGTTGTAAAAAATAATGTCCAATGAAGATTTCACCTCTCTCAGGGGAAGCAGCTACATTTTAACAATTTGGTGAGTAATATAGAGCATTTAGTTCTGCATAGATTTTGATCTATCATCTGATGTACTTGAGCTGTTATTTCAGACATGCCTTAAGATGGGTATCATATTTGATTAATTCCCCACTGCTTAGCATCAGTGCTTAGCATTTATTTTACCACTTAACCATGGAAATAATCTAATTATATGTTATAGTAATTTCTCCAAGATGATTTACTCTCCTTAATTTTAAGTAATAAATAAAAAATACTTATGATAATAGTAAAAAGATATGATAAAAATTTAAGGGTTTCCCATTATAAAGTAAATAATATAAAATACAGTAACCTGTCAATAATTATCAAGATGTAAGAATTTTTTATATATTCAACACTTAATATTTATTATTTGTGTAGTGAAGAGTCATTCAGATTAGAGGATCATTGCCCAGCAGTACTGTGTGACATATTAATTCTAAATTCTTACTACAAAATTTTAAGAAAGGAGTTCAGGAGCTGATTGATGTCACAATTATAATTGGACCTTCTGTCTTTTGCGATGTCATGTGAGGAAATAATCTGAAGTGCTGCCATAGGCTCATCACTACTAGGAGAGTAAAAAGAAAAAAAAAGAGAAGGATTAGGACCAGTTCTCCCAGATATAAATACTCTGCTCCATTAAGTTCTGCATTTAAATTTTTTTATATGACTTGGAATGACACAGGGAATAAAAACATACTTGGGAAATATAAAGGAAAGGCATAAGCAAATGACTAAATGGATTGCAGACAGGATAGTTACGTTAAATCCACATGTATGTGTTGGCCTTCTATTCATTGGCATGAGAAGTTCAGGTTTAGGTTGGATAAACCTAATCCTGCCTTTGATGTGCTTGTGCTGCAGTATTTAGAGAGATATTAGCTAAGCTAACCGACAAAGGAATATATAGGTCAATCTTATACTTAAAACTCTTAAAAAAATTGAAAAAGTGGCCTTTTTGTTCAGAAGAAAACATTTTAGATTATCAGTAGTAGCTAATAGACATGTTGCAAACAAGGAGCAAGAGAGTGACTTCAACTTTATTGCAAAAGCTATGAACATTTTAATGCAGTATCCTTATACAAGTCTTTGTTGTTCCATTCTCCAATATTGCAGTCTTAAACACAAGCCTATTGCCTGTAGGATACATTAAAAATTCACAGAAATAAACAGTTGCATGCAGAACTTAATTCTCATGTGGGTATCTGTCATAAGGAGCCACATGCAGATGGCAGACAGAATGAAGTTGTTTGGCATGTGTTTAATGACAAGGTACTGTTGTTTGTGGCAAAAGTAGTGAAAATACACTTATTTCTGTTTTGGAGCTGAGCTGTTTCCTCAAACTTATTGAACTGGCAACAGCTTAGAAAAGTTTGTTGGAACTTTTGCATTTTTTTGAGTTACTTGTCAATAGAAAATTTGTTTTCATCCGAAGTAAAATATTTGTTATTAAACCATTCTCTTCATTCTTTCTAAGATCCTTCCATTATTTTCTTAATGATTTGTACACAAAATAACTGGGCAAGCTTATATTAAGACATCTTTTTTGTGTTCATTTAATTAGAAAATGTTAATGGGGGTGGTTTTAGGTTGGAAATTGCTGAATTCTATTTTTAATTTACCTCATGCTAAATTCTAAAGCCAGCATTTGCTCCTGAACAGCCTTTTACTGAGACTCTGAATTTCAGAGGCTGCTATTCACCCACTTTGATTATAACATATGGTATCATAAACTATAACCTAGTAGTTTATTGATTTCACGTTTTTCTTCAGGCACATTCAATCCACTGCTGAATATATGAAATCTAGTCCCTTTCAATATTCAATAACAAACACTGCCACAGATCATTTAACTTGTCTGACTTTATATAAAAACTGATGCTAATCAAGGGAAGTAGGAAAAAGAGCATTAGCAGACTCTTTCCTGCACCTCTGGCAATTGAAAAGTTCAGGACTTATATTTGAATATGACATAAAATGACATAAAATTTTGGAAGTCTTTTGTAAGTGTATTCTAAGTGTATTCTGTGTTCCTCCTAAGAATTTGTTAAAAGGGATATTCATATTAGGTATAAATATTTTTTTCACACAGTAGTACATATCAGTTTGGATAATAGTAGCAATTATAATTTCTTGAAAATTATGAAATGATAATTAATTATTACTAGATACTTCATCAGAGTTTTGTTTTAGAAGATAAATTGCTAACTAAACTCTTCTACTGCTGTATTTAATTCCTGATGTTATTTCATTGTAAACTTAATTTTAGATAGTTGATGGATTTTGCTGAACAATATTTTTGTGACTGATGCAAACAGATCCTAGTAAGAATTTTTTTTCTAGACTTCAGACCGGAAAATCTGCCTTTGAAATATACATATACCTCTGTGTATGTGTGAATGTAGGTATATGTATAAATATAAACATAGTTATATGTGAATTTAAGAAATGCAGGACTTTATAAATTTGAAACAATATTACTGTAACTTTTCCAACTTTTGTACATTTAGCAGTTACTTTTTTTTTTGTTTGTTTCATGATCACATAAAGCTTTCTAAACAATTTATGTTCTCATAAGACATCTTGATATCTTGAAAAACATCCTAAGATATGAAATATTTTGCTTTCTAGGTACTTATTGTTTCATTATTCATTCCTGTAGTCCTTTTTAAATTTATTTTTATTTTTGATTAATTTCCTATTATTCAGTTTATGCTTTTTTTTCTTTATCTACAGCATTATTTCCTCTGTTTTTCCTGTTCCTTAAACTAAGGCATAACTGATGGAATCAGAACTGTGAGGGAAGAAATGAGCCCTATGCCATGTAAGGCAGAATAGTAGTTCCTTCACAGGGGGTCTGCACAGTTTGAGCTGTTCCTGTGCCACTGGACAGGTCCCGTGGTGTCAAACTTTCAAATCTGCCCTGGCCCTTGCTCTGCCATGCTCATATCCTAACAGTTCCTTAGGACACCCTCGAAAATGCATCAGATTTTTTTTTTAAGACTTGTTTTCCCAAGGGACTGATCTAGTAAATTTTTCAATTGATACTTCAAAGGGTTTTTTTTTCACTGAAACTGCTTCTGTAAGAACATGATAGTCTGGGAAGGTAGGAAGGGCTAGAGTCTGTTTTTCCTGAATATCCCTATGCAAGGCAGTTATAAAGACAGGCAGTTATAAAGACAGAACTGTAAAGACATTAATGGAAAGGGTTTTTTTCTGTGTTTTGAATTCCAGAACAGGGCTATCTAAACACGGTCTCTCACTGATCACATCTCTGGGGACATTTTGATAGGGCAGGAGGCATTAGCAAAATCTCTGTATTACATATGAAGATATTTAACTGGGACCACGAAAACACTTCTTGTTAAGTCATATAATACATATTCTTTATACAAATATCAAAAATTGAGATACTATATATAAAAAGAATGAAGACTTTTGGGCAATTGTGAAATTGGCTGGAGTGCATATGGGAGAAATACTTAAATCTGTAAGGACTAACAGTGAGTGAATTAATTTGTCATGGAATCCAGCAAAGTCATGAAGAATTACTGCAATAAACAAATCAAAAGAACCTCCTTTGGTGGGCTGCTTATTGCTATTTATTACATGTTCCCTCCTGTAGAAAAGCAAGAGATAGCTACATAAACACTCTGTTGGCTTATGGTCAGAGGCATAAAAATGGGTCTGTGCTTAGTATCTTCACACTGGAGAAGTATAAATATTACTTTAAAAATGTGTTCAAGATAAAGAAGGACATTTTCCCCAGGAAAATAGCTATTGTGGAGCTGTACATTAAACTTTTTCTAGGGCTGTGTCACAGTGAAATTAAATGTACATTAACTTTTTTTTATCATACGGGACAAATAACCAAAGCAATAATAGAGCTTTAACTAAGTCACTTGCACAGCTTCTTTAGCACAACCATTAAATTACAGATACATACTGAGTTTTTTTAAAGGATAAGGAACACATTATTTAAAATAATTTCACAATTGCTACATTTTGAAAATACTTTCAGAATTAAAAAATATCAGTGATCTGAGATCACTAGAACTTGAACATATTCTAAGTGCTCATAGTGACTGCAGTGAATTTTTGTTGTTTCTTTTTTAGCAGAATGTCTTTTTAATCCCATAACTATTTCTATAAATTGGAAAAACCCTAAACCCTAAAAAAAAATACAGTTTTTGAGGAAAACGTCTCCTGAAAGCAAACAAAATAAAATTTTACTTTGTCAACATCTTTGATATTTATAAATAAAAGATAAAGATTATTCTCTGAATACCATTCTGAATTATCTCACTGAAAAATAATTGCATCTATTGATTCTCAGTTAAGGAAAGGCTAATGGAACCATCCTGAAATCAATGATCACATTCTAAAATACAACACTTATATTGACATTACAAGGGGGACAAATATAACACATATAAATAACAAAAAGGAAATCGCAGAATACAGTAAGGCAATTACTCAGAAATTACTCAGAAATGTTTCTGTTCTCCCTCTGTTCTCTCACGTCTTCTAAACCCCTTGCTGGGTGCCAGTAGATGTTTTCCTCAGTGGCTTTGGCCAGTCAACTCACAGCTCCAATCATCTCTTCCCACTGAAGAAAAATCTTTCATTTTGTTCTGATGTAGAGTGAATAGGAACAAAACAACTCCAAAAATCCAAGCACAACAAAATCCAGGGAGAAGAGAAGGGCAGATTTGTAAGATTAAAAAAGAAAATTTACTTGTGGTAACCTTTGGGCTTGGTTGATCCAGACCTTAATAACAGCAAAAAATCAGGTCAGACTGTGTTGATGTTATACAAATTTGATCCAGAAGAATATACAAAGAAAAGTACTCTGATTGTGCTGAGATATGAGAATTTTGAAAAAAATTTTATTTCAGAGTATGAAAAATTCCCTAAAATTCTTTGATAAGGGCTTTAATGTTCTGTCTCGTCTCTGTTTTCAACTAATAACATATATATATCTATTTTTATACATATATATATATATAAACACCAATATAATGTTCTATTTTCCACTGTTCACGAGAATGTATTTGATAAGGAGCTCACTTCTCTCTCAGGATGACCCTTGCTTATGTCTTTCCCTAAACAAGTTTCTTGCTCAGCGACCCTCAAAAGGCAAGGCCAAAAAGAGGAGGAAAAAAAGAAATTCCTGTTCATCTTTAATGTCCTTTTTTGAGCATCTTAGCTACTGAGAAATTTCCATTTACTGTTTCACTTAATGATTTCCTGAGTTCAAGGCCATTTCCACTGGGATTGGTAAAGGTTTTCTCCCTCCAGCAGTACTATCAGCTCTTAGTCTAGAAAAGGCAGACATTGCAATTTCACCTATTCAGAAGTTAATTCAATGCCTAATTACTTAACATTATATATAAAACAGGATTCTTATCACAGCAAGTCAGGTCACAGCCAAAGTATGCAAGTCTACCAGGGTACATAGGAGGACAGGATACATTTTATCTTTGTCTTCATTAAAAATATAGTACTTTAAGAATTAAAGTGATGTAATGCTTTATGTTATGAGTTTCCAGAGTAGAAGGAGATGGTTTATACTCAACCTGATGCCAGTGCCTTGCACTTAGCTCTCTACTTTAGATTCTCAGCTAATCTGTGCCAAAACAGCCTAAATTTGCTCTAGGTTAATGTTGAACAACTAGCCACCATAAGTATGTAAGCTTACTTATTGTCATATTTAAACAGAGGAAAGCTATGAAGTGTATATAGGCAACTAGCATTAGAAGTGCATTTGGAATTCCCTTCCCAGTTCCTTTTCTGGATGGGATTGTTTATTTTAAAAGGGAAAGTGCTACAATAGCACCTGATCCTAATAAGTAAAGCTTGGTGTACACCTTTCCCTCTGTCCCACAAGTAACTCACGTATTGGTAAAAGAAACAAGGAAATTCTGAATGCAGTAAAATACAAAGGAATGCAGCAGACTAAGCCCATATTTTCTGACATGCACTATAAGTTACCTGCAAGAAATGAGATTTGCTTCTAGGCTTAATACAGCTATTAACACAAAGTAATTTAATTTCTTGGTGAAACTTAATACTGATATTGATTTCAAATGGCAGACACATCTCCAGCTAACTTTTGTTTACTTACTTTACATTTCAATACTTCTGTCACTTTTGGCCATTCTAAAGATCTGAAGTTTATAGGACATGACAAATTGTTTAACAATTTTTGAAGCTATTCTTTGTATCTAGATTTACAAGTGATTTAAACTTTAAAGCATTTACTTGAAAGTGGAAGAAATCTCTTTTACAGTAAAATTATACTGAGTGAAAAATACAATTACTTAGCATGACTGCCTATGTTTCTACTACTTCTACTGAAATTCCATATTCAAGTTTGGAAAAAGTGTGAAAATATTTGCTATCCAGAGCACTGAAAGATGCATTAACATTCAGGAAATGACAGCCTATTTCCTTCATGGTTGTGTGGATAAAAACTTAATATTGAGTTAATTGAAAACTGCAACTTGGCTTCCAGAACCTTCCTCAGTAGGGGAAGAACATAATTGTGAACAAAGCAAATTGTTTTAATGTTCTTGGAGGTATTGTTCTGTTGTTACAATGGAAACTTGTAATGGTTTTATCACTGGTACAGTGAATGCCTTTGCAAAAGGGCAATATACAGGATTAAATGTACAGCATATTTTCAATTTGACATTTTATTTTTTCTGTTTGTTGTGTAAAATGAATTGCTCTGGAAAACTGAACCTCTTATGAAACACACAGACAGGAAATTAATATCTGCAGTTAAGTGTATATGATGAGGCACTCAGAGACTTCTCATCTTAAGGTAATGCCTTCCTGAAAGGAGATGACCTCGGACATACCTTTCTCCACCCAGCAGACTGAGACCAGAACTGCAGAAAATGTTATGGATGCAGTCTAATGCACAGCATAGATTTATCTGTTGCAATCTTACCATATCTTTGCCATCGCTGTCCTATTGGCATCACCACAATAGTTTATTTTATTTTTACCTGCATCATGTTTCAAGTAGATTCTAGAGTGTATAGGCCATGCCTTTTTCTATTTATTTTTATTTGTTGTGCACTGTATGGAATCTATTTGCCATTATTGGGCAACAGTAATATTGCATTACTTACCGTAAACATTTGTTAGGCTTTACAACATAATTTTTAAAGGTCTGGAAACAAGTACAGGAAAGGAAAATATTTGCTGATTCCTTTCTTGATTAGATCAGCAGGTATTTCACTAATCTTCTGCACATTTTTTTTGCAAAAGTGCCTTTTCCAAATCAGCAGCCTCATCCTCATTCTCTTGAGTGGACTTTTGTTCCTGGGAATAGTTGGGAGTAATTTTTTGAACTGCAATTAAGTTGCTTTTAAATGTTGGGTTGGAGGTGGAGGGAGTGTGGGAGAGGAATCTGCCATTTTGTTTATTTATTTCTTAGCAGTTAATAATATTTTTTTATGTTTCCCCTTGCACTGGTTTCTCAGTAGTTCCCTTGGTATTCTCTCCTATCAGATACAGGATAGGAGGGAATCTGTTTGAAATAAGTTTGAAATAACCTGATAAGATTTCTAGAGAGGATCATGAAGAGAACAGCAATGACTCTAGAAAATCGAAAGTGAAGGGCATTCCTATTGCAAATATTTATGTGTGTGTGTATGTTCACATACACTGCAGTTGCAGGACTATGTTCTTATTGGGATGATGGAATTAAAGTGAGTTGGCCCCCATGACTGGAATGTTGTGAAAGAATGATGCAGGCTCTTTCAGAAAGACAGGAAAGTGTGATGAGGAGACAAAGTTCCTTTTACGTGACACAGCAGTTTAAGATCCTGGAAATCTGCCTAGTGTGGATGAGGAGCCAATGGATATTTTACATGTTAGGACTAGGCAAAGTAGCATAAGTGTGTGTCTACAACAGGCCACCTGACCATGAAGAACAAGTGGTTCAGATGTTATACAGACTTCAGGTTTGAAGGTTCTGGTCTTCATGGGTGTCTTCAAGCACCTAAATATATGTTGGAGGGGCAACACACCAGCACATAAACAATCCAGGAGGTTCCTGGACTGCTTTGATGATAACTTCCTCTGCCAAGCAACAGAGAAGTCAGTAAGGACACATGCTGTGCTGGACCACAAACTCACCAACGAGGAGTATGTAAACACCAGAGGCAGCCTTGCTGCAGTGATGTGTGCTGAGTGAAGGAGGAACTCCAGGGTCTGGGGGAAGGTAGAAGTGTGATCAAACTAGTGGTGTACCCTAAGGGACAGTCCTGGATCCAGTCCTGTTTAACATCTTCATTAATGATTTGGATGATATTTCAGAGTGTACTGTCAGTAAGTTTGCATCAGACACAAAACTGGAAAGAGTGGATGAATCACCAAAGCGTCATGTTGGCTTCCATATGTACCTCAACAGGCTGGAGAAGTGGGAGGACAGGAACATCATAAAGTTCAACAAAAGGAAATGTAATGTCTTGTATCTGGGGAGAAGCAACTGTAGGAACCAGTATATGCTGGCAGCCACTCAGCTGGAAAGAAATTCAATTGGACGAGTTTCAAAGTCCAACAAAGGGTCATGAAGACAACTAAGGGCCTGAAGAATCTCTCCTATGAGAGATCTGGGACAGTTTCACCAGGAGAAGAGAAAACTCAGGAAGGGTTTTATAAATGCATATAAATTGCTGGAGGGACAATATGAAGAAAATGGAGCCAGGATCTTTCTGATTGTCCCCAGTCATGAGGCAAGAGGCAATGGGTATGAACCAAAATGCATAAAGTTCCTCCTGAATATCAGGAAATATTTACTGACTGCAAGAGACATCCAAAAGCTCCAGATGGTCTTGGACCACTTGCTCCAGGTTGTCCTGCTTTTGCAAGTGGTTTGGACTTAGGTGAAGTCTGGAGATCCATTCCAATCTCAGCCCTTTTGTGATTGTATGATATTCAATTGAACTTTAAGGTATGTTGTATATGCAGGTGTATATTACAAATTACTTGTTTATGTGACACGGGATAGGCTTCTAAAGTTCTTAACTCTTTAGGTATGTAATAGTTTTTAATTTGGATTCTGACAGTGATGGCAAAGGTAGGTTCAAATCATTTGTTGAAAAAGGTGCTGAGCTAGACAGATGTGAATTTAGCCAAATTAGAAGATCTATGGTGTCTCTAAGCTACTTATACATGGAGTTAAGCTATCAAGAAAAGACTGCTAAGAAACAGGACAGTTTAATTTTGTTGAAACATTTTTCCCTGAAATTCATATCAATACAGTGACTTTTATGATATTAATTACATCAGCTTGATAAATCCTTTGCATTTATTTAAGCTAAGGAGTTATAGAAGTAACACCTTACCTATCTAATTTTCCTTTAGGATTATCACTCTTTGCAAGCCTCATCAGGAAAAATATATTGAAGGATTATACAGTCCAAATGTGTGATGAACAGATGCTGTCCATCATAAAACAAAGCCAAGCAGAAAGTTGACTCAGAATAAAACTGCAGACCTAAAGATAATAGTGGTATCTATTCATTCTGGCCAGTGGCTTGCATGCCTGCAGCTTTGGTTTACACTGCATGTCATAACAGTGGTAGCAATTATTAATTTGGCTGGTTTAAACAGCTGTAGTACTTGCAGAAGAAAAGAGAGATATAGAAAATATAGTGCAATATAGAAAATTGCACTATGGTAAGATTTGTAAAGAAGTTACAAAATACTAGAGCTGGGGCTAACACAAAGAGCTAGATGGAAAAAATGTAATAAGAGAAAAACAGAAACTAACTCACAGCAGCTCAAAGCTAAAGACCCAGTAAAAACATTTCTTGGTTTTCCATTTGTTCAAGTTGTTCTTAGGTTATATATTGGAAAAAAAGTTTTTACTGTGAGGGCAGTGAGGCACTGGCACAGGTTTCCCAGAGGAGCTGTGAATGCCCCAGCCCCGGAAGTGTTCAAGGACACACTAGATGGGATCTAGTGGAAGGTGTTCGTGCCCATGGCACGGGGCTTGAAACTAGATGATATTTGCGATCTATTACAACCCCTTAACATTCTATGATCCTATGATAAGCACAACTTCTTTGGTTGTCTTGCAATAAAAATTGGGAGGTGAATATTGACAGCCTGCAATGAAACCATATTTTGATTTCCCTTTATATTTCCTGCATATTATTTTTGTGCTTTACTGCCAGATCTTGGTGCAGGAATGTTGAATGGTGAAGAGATTTTTTTTCATAGTTAACCCTATCAAATTATTATCTGATATTATTATCTGATAACTGAGTTTCATACACTGAAGAATTTTCTTTCAGTAATGTGACAAAAGCTTGAGGCTAGACTGGATGGCACACTGAGCAATCTGGTCTCGTGAAAGGTGTTTCTATCTACAGCATGACAATTGGAATGATATGATGTTTAAGGTCTCTTCCAACCCTAACCCAACTGAATTCCACAATTCCCTGCTTAATGATATGCTGGGCCAGGGAGCCTCAGCAGTCTATGGTGCTCTGCTTCTGTCCTTATCTTTGCTTCAGTGATTGTTTTTGTGCTCCAAACTACTATCTCTTTATTTATTTCTTACTATCAGAAGTCTGACAGTGAAATATTGAAAGCATAATTTTTGCAAGGCTTTTTATGCAATTACTTTTCTACTTCATACTGTTACCAAGTCTGAGTCTAAAGAACAGTAGTTCTTTCATGTGTTCTAATATTCACTTATAAGACTTTCTAACATATGCTCAAGAGCCTAAGCGACAACCCTTGTTGCTACTATTCGGAATATTCTGTTAAGTTCTTATTCTTGGATTTTTAATAATAGTTAATAGAAATGCCATAAAAGCTTATATTTCTAAATTTCACTCGTCTGTTGTAAGATCCATGAAACAGGTATAAATTCAGACTCTGTGTGCTGAATAGTTCATTAGATATTCTCCTCATGACAAAATCCTTATTTTCTTTTCTTTATTAGTGAAAATTTTTATTACACCTTTATTACTCATGTTAGTGGATGGGTATTGTTTATATGTTCATCCTCCCCATCTCAGTACACTGTTAATTAGCTTTTTTTCCCAGGATATTGTGACAAATCCACCTATCACAAACTTGGATGGAGCTTTGAAATGTGTCTTCTGTCAGTGCCATATTTTTAACTGTGCTGGGAAACTTTCATGGTCAAAGACTACCCCAATTTGTGTGCAATCTTGATGTAGTAGATGTACTGTATACCAACTATGTTTACCTCTAAAACTAGATAAAACCTTCTATTGTAAAAACAATCTTGCACTTTACATTCATTAATTACATATATTATTTTGTTAAATGAAAAGAACTATATGTCAATCAATGATGACTGCACCACAAAAGCTATCTATGTATTAGTTTAGTACATCAACCTGATAAAATTTTTGTATAAATATTTCACTTATTTTTTCCAAAATTTAATATTATTTTAAAGAGGGTCAGAAAGCGCACCTTACAACTTGCATTATGCACCAGTTTGCATGTATAAATATTACATTGTTTGCCAATATCAATATGGTTTATGAAAAATAGTGCCAAAATGACTGGCGTTATTTTATGTTTTTTAAATTTTTACATCACTCATGTTACTCCTCAGTATCCTTGAATCAAGCTAAAGAGTGTATTTATTTCCACCTGTAGTAACAGTTGAATATTTTCTGTACTACAGAGGACAAAATCAGAGAAGTGTGTTTCATCTAGACTGTCTGGCAATGCTGATGTCCTGTTTCCATAATTTGGGCCAGGCTGCTGATAAAGCTCTGTTTGACTACATCCCTTAAGTGGTTGTAATTATGTCATTCCAAAACTATGGAGGAAATGGATGACTCTCATTTATTTTGCTCTAATCATATGCTAATTTACGGATAATTATAAGATATTCCTTACAGCAAAGCATTGGCTTTTGTCCTGCAAGTGTTATTTTGAGCTGTAACAGACATCATCAGTCGATCTTTTTACTCTGTGGCTATAGCTAAGCCAAATAGGCTGACACCTTTACTTCCCTGGCCACCAGTGTTTCTAATGTGCGTGGGTATTGAGAAAAGTCTGTTGAGGCTGTTTATATGTCACTTTGGAAGAGATACAGCTTTTTTGGAGTTGTTTTTTTGTTTTTGTTTTTGTTTGTTTTGTTTTGTTTTGCTTTGCTTTGTATTTTTTAACAGAGGGAAGTAACTAACCAGTTAGGTCCTGTTGTGTTTAGTTTCATTCAGCCCAATAAAGATTTAGAGAGGCAGTTTTTAAAAAATTACATTATACATCTCAGATGCTTATTTATGGAGGCTGCTTTCAAAATTTTTGTCAAGTACTGGAAGACCAGAAAATCCCTTAGTATGTAACTACCTTGACACCTTTAAAATGTGCTTGTAATAAGCATTTAAATGACAATATAATTCCATGGCAATTTCAAGCTATTTGCTAAATAGCAGTATTCAGGATTTTTCAGTTTCATGCAAATAATTTTTCCAACAGCTGGAAATGTTTTCTAGCATATGGTGTATCTTTGTTTTGAGCTGTTGAAAAGTTGAATTTCTATCAAGTCTTTAGAATAAAATTATAATGTACAAATGAGGAGGATGATCTAAAATTTTAACCTACAGTCAGCTGAGAATTGTACTTTGATAAAAGGGGAAGTTATCAATAATAATTTTTGCTCAGTATCTGCATATTTCTAGCATCACTGGGGTTTTCTTCCTGAAAAATGGGAAATGCTGAGTAGTTTTTCCTTCTAGCTGAGTGTCACTTGTGATTTCATTCTCTTTTTTTGTGCTGTGTTCCCAAACTCTCAGTCCACAGTGATGAAGGAATATCTTTATCAATAGTGAGGTACAGATGGGAATCACAGTTCACAGTCCCTAGATAATGTTTCAAGAGAGGAAACTGGAATTTCAGGTTCTGAGAAGATAAATCTAGAGAATTTCCTTTCCCTTCCCCTCCCCTAGCCAACATGCTACCAATGCTCCACTTTGCTCCTCTTCATTGTCTAGTCATTGCACATCTGTTTTGTTCTGTCCAGGTAGTCAAGGAACAGATTTACCAGGCCTGCTGGTCTTTTAACTCCATGAATACACTTCATTATTTCACTTGCTGTAGGGAGAAATGTGTTCATTGTGTGCCATTAACAGAAACCTCCAGAGAGATCAGTTTAACATTAGGAAACATCGGTCAGAACACTTGTTTTCTGAGCAGTATTAAATGCATGTAACTAGCAAATACAAGCTCTAGTAGCTCTCTGTCTGTTTTTCACTTAGTCATAGAGGATCATCGATATCCCTGAATGGTTCTTTGCTTTAAGTTTGAAGAATCCTTCCAGACTGCACCTTACAACATGAGATGTCAGCCAATTTTCTGCAGTGCTCAGTTAACAGTTCTCTTACCTTCCTCAGAGATTGAGCAGAGTTTACTAGTGACAGGGATCACAAGCACAAGTTCTCTTAGCATTTTTCTTTTGCTTTCCAGGACTCAAGACTGCCAAAAGCATATTGTGTCTACTTCATTAGCTGATATACATACTGAAAAGTTAAGAAGATGAGACACATCCTTACTGGAAGGTACAACTGAGTGCAAGAGTTTAAGTTGTCATGTCAACCCCAGTGACCCTTTGGCTGCTTTTCCACTGATGTTTTTTCTGTTGTCTCAAAGTGATTCCATGGTATGTCCAAGAGCTTTTTCCACAGCATTTCAGGAGAAACATGATCTTGGAATATCATCAAAGATATTGTTAACCTAGAGTATTGATTAATTTAATCAATTCTTCAAAAATAAATTTTACCATGATTATAATGAAAAATAGTAGTAAAAGACAGTAATCATGTTAATACTGGAGAGATAAGTAGGGAGTAAAGATTTTTCAGGGACTTTTGAGAATTCTGACACAGACAGAATAAGAAATGTAGGAAGCCATTATCAAGCATTCTTTTGTTGCGGTGCATTAATTTGTTCTGTTTTACATTTGTTATATTTTTAAATTGTAATGGTTTGATCCAGTGGTATACTCCCCCCGTTTATGGCATTTGGTTTCCCCTTATTCCCGCCTTTGCCCTGCCAGTCGTCCCTAAACCACCCCCATTTTTCCAGATTGTTCCCTGCCTGTCTTCCTAAACCCTTCCCATCGAGTTGTCAATCCTCCCTGGCCCCGCCTCTTGTTCGGGAAAGTTCTGTGCCCGTCACTTGTTTCCTGTTATATGA